>NDGN011532520.1:4995-16316 GCA_002564285.1 Tympanoctomys barrerae
AAAGAAAGAAAGAAAAAAAGACATTTAAAAAAAACCAGTTAGTACAAATCTTTCTTCTCATTGAACTAAGAGAAAATAGCTGCACATCTATCCTAACTAAATGTTCCTTCATTTATATCCCTTTTTTATTTAGTTTTGTCAGAGATGGGTATTCCAGTTCCTTGGTCTAGTGGCTACGATTCAGCATGTATTTTTCTTATGCCTGACTTGTTACCCCACATGTCATATGCCCGATGAATCCATAATCTTGCATGTATCAGAAGTTTATTCTTTAATAGAAGAATAAACACAATGCAGT
The DNA here is from genome assembly GCA_002564285.1 of Tympanoctomys barrerae. Taxonomy (NCBI): domain Eukaryota; kingdom Metazoa; phylum Chordata; class Mammalia; order Rodentia; family Octodontidae; genus Tympanoctomys; species Tympanoctomys barrerae. Next base: position 5,294 of record NDGN011532520.1, read on the forward strand.
TGTCCCTCACTATCCAGAAGGGATAAGGACCAAAATCCCTGTGGACATCAAAATCCAAGGATGCTGAAGTCCCTTACATAAAGTGAGGTAGCAATTTGCATATAACCTACGCACATCCTCCATATAGGTGAAGTCATCTCTGAGTGACTTACAATACTTAATGTAGTATCATTGTGTAAATAGTTGCTATGCTGTATTGTTCAGGGCTTAATGATAAAAATTCCATACATGTTTAGTACATATACATTTCTTATCAATTTGATGTTGAAATATTTTTAATCCGAGGTTGGCTAAAATCATACATAAGAACCTATGGATGTAGAGGGCCAACTGAACACCACTTGGACAGGTCACAATCTGTTGACCCATTCTCTTGTTGATGGATATTAGGCAATTCAGTTGACCTATGAATTAACCTCCTATAAACATTCTTACACAGTCTTTATGTAAGTATAGGTGCTCATTTCTCTTGGTAAATTCTTAGTGGGAATAGAAGTGTTAAATCCTAGCACAAATGTATGCTTAGTAGATCCTGTGACTTCTAAAAAGGCTGCACAACTTCCTCTGCTATCAGCAGTGTATAAGAAATTAAGTCGCCCCAGATTCTTTCAGTGCTTAGTCTCCTCTTTTTCTAAACAAGTTTCTACCATGAGGCTTCTATTTCCATTCCGTGTTGGATACTGGTTGTGCCTGGCATGGGAGCATTAATCCCTTAGTGCAGCAGTGATGAATCTTTTAGAGCTTTCAATGATATAAACAGCCTGCTGTGGCACATATGCCATAGGTTCACCACCACTGCCAGCAGAATGGTGAAAGGCTCTAGTCAGGCCTGTTTATGAGTCTCAGCTAGAGAAAGAACAGGCATCTCTTTGATTTGGATGTGACTCCAGGAACTAGGGTGAGCATCTTACAACCAGAAGCATGAAGCTAACAAAAGACAACAGAGAGACAGAAGGAACCTGGGCCTCTGATGACATTGGCAAGCCACTCCATCTGTCTTGGAATGGCAGGCTACTTATTTTTTAAGCTAGATGATATATATTTTTTTTAACTTGCAACATAAAGGACATAGTCTACGGATCCTTGTCTGCGCAAACACAAGGTATTATTTCTGTCCACCACAGCAGTTAACCCTACTTTGTACTGGTTTCTTCTCGAAACTCTGTCTGGGATCCCATGCTCACATCAGCCTGCTTTTGCTTTTTTTTTTTTTCTGAACTGGGGATTGAACTCAGGCCCTTTCTTGCCAGACAAGCACTTATTCTACTGAGCCATCTCCCTGGCCCTTCAACATGCTTTTGAGTCTTCTCTCCTGGTTCCTCCTCACAGTGCCCAATTTTTCTCTACCTTCTCTCCCCTGGATCCTCCCAGTACTGTGATGTATCACCTCTTCTCTGTGCTAAGACCATGGAAAACTGCTCTTCACCCTCCTACCTACATGTTGCCTAGGCATCTCAACCTCATTTTTTCAAAGCCAAATGTTTGATCTTCTCCCTCAGTCTGTTCTTTCTGAAGGCTGTATCATGGGGACCAAAGCTCTTCCAGACCTTCCCTGACTCAAGACTAAAGTGTTACTTTGATACCTCAGCACCCACCCCCTCCACTCTTACACCTCTCCTCCAGCTCTCAAGTAACCACCCAGTCTGAGTCACTATTAAGTTGTGCCTGGAAAGCTTCAGCAGCCTCCTACTGGTCTCCCTACACCCACTCCCCACACCTTCCGAGCCATGCAGCTTACGTGAACTTTCAGAAACCCACATTTGGTATGAAAATGCCTTCAAGAAACAAAATCCAAATTCATTACGGGATACTGCCTACCCTATTCCTTGCTCACTTTCCACCCTCCTTTTGCTTCTCACCTCCACATCGGGATAAGTTGTCTAGGACAGTTTCCCTTCCTTCATGCTATACAAACCTCCTAATCGTCCTTCGTTGCTTAGCCTAACGGCTATTTTCTCAAGAAAGCTCCCCAACTACTCACCCCACACCAGGACCTCAGAATTGTCTCATTCTTCTCACAGCACAACTTTCCATGATGCATAATTAAGTATCAACTTATTCTAATGAATACATATAGATATCGATTGTTTGATGCTTGTTTTCCTCTGCCCACCCTAACTCATTAAGACTGTCAGAGCCTGGAGATCAAGAGCAAATTTCACCCACTCTATCTTCCCGCCTTCAGCATTGTGCCTGAACATAGTAGGCGCTCAAGGAACGTACCTACTTCGCTCATAAATGAATACACTGACTCATCCGCGCCCATAAGAACTCGTCAGACACGAAGAAGCTGGGAGAGCCGGGGTTGGCAAGTCAGTAGCTTGCCCAAGTTCCAGTGCGAGGAACAGGTCCCACGCTATGAGCCTGTATCTTTCCTCACGATGAAAAGGGCACGGGAGGGGACTGACATTGCGCCACGAGAGCGTCCCTGGAGTACCAGGATTCCGGAGTAAGCGCGTATAGGAAATAGGGGTTTCCACCCCAAGGGTTAAGCTACACTTTGCTCTCCAAGAGTAAAGATCACAATCTTATACATATGCATTAGGGGACCATGGAGTCGTGGCTCGGTGCTGGCCAGAAAGCGCCTGACTAAAAAGTCTTCGTACTTAAAGACACAGGAGCCACATAATTTCTTAAAGATAGGCATAAAGCTTTTAAAGGGTCTTCTGTGATAGAAAGTGAGGGAAAATCGAGCGAGAATGACACAATTTGTGCCATATAATCAGGCATTCACCGTAGACAGCACAGCCCCACGAGGGGGTCCTCTGCCGGCTACCCTGGAAGACGAAGGGGGCGTCTCCTCTGCTTCTGCAGCGTCTGTGGTGAGCTGAGGTGGAGGCGGGCTGTGGCGGCGACGACGGCAGGGGTGGCGGCACCATGGCAGGGCTCGCAGGTACCGTGGCGTCAGCTTGCTAGAGACGGGATGAGAGGCCCTCGGTGCGGCCGCGCCGCCATGTTGTCCCTTCGGGGTCACCTTAGGCGCCGCTGGGTCCTTCACTGGGGCTTTCTTTCCGCGCACCCATGGGTGGGAGCACCCCTGTCTGGCGTCAGGTGATTGCCCTGTTTTGCTCCAGCCTAGGCCTTGGGGGTGTTTCCTGGCCCGCGGGTGGGGCCAGAATCCTGGGCTCTCGCTCTGGCCTCCAAGGTCAGCACTCTCCCGGGATGGGGCAGACGGAACGCGGGCGGGGTAGGGGGGTGGCGCTCTACCGGGTCCCTCGGCAGCGGGCCCTGCTTGTAACAGGCCTGTCGCCCTTTCCCTGCCGCTTCAGTTACGTTTTTCAAAAGCCAGTAGGGGATTGGGAAAGATGGAAGAAAAGGGACCCAATGTCTGGGCGATAGGTTGGCACTGTTTCGGGTCGCGTGCGTTAGTCACTCCCACTAACTTTGTATTAAGGCTGGAACCTGTTCCCTTTCCACCAATATATGGTGAGTGGCCTGCAACGGCGGCTGAAGGAACGAAAGGGATGATGCCTGGAAAGGAACATTGGGGGATGGGACAGTTGCTTTTTCCTTCCTCCTTCCATATCTCTTTTTAGTTTCCTCCCAGGCTCCCGTGTTTCTTTTCAGCAGTTAATGTTAGAAAACTGGGGTCTGGCCTAGGAAAGAAACGGCCTATTGGTTAATGGGTTTGGATCATCTTTTGTCCCTTTTAGGGAACTGGCATGTTGGCGACAGCTTCTCTGCCCTGCCAGACATGGTCCAACCTTCAGCCTTCTGGACGGCAACATCAAAGCAAGGGCCAAAAAAAGTTCCAGCTTAAGTGTTAGGTCAAGTTTATTTTAAGTCAGAGATTAATGTCAAGCAAATTAGTTAAAAGATTTGATTGGTAGAAGCTTGGTCAGTTTCCAGTGATCAGATCAGTTCTGTATCCAAAATTGGTTATGTTAAGAGTTGATACCCAGAAGAGTTTAACCTTTTCTCTGCAATATGTTTTAAAGAGGAATCTGGAGTAGGCTGTCTTTTGTTGTCATTCTCTATCTTTGCACACATGCATTACATTTCAAGCCTGTCACTGTGATACACCAGAGCCATGTGTTGCCAGCCTTTCTCACTTCCTGCTCTGGGAATGCTCAGGAGTCAGGATCCTGTTGGAATATAGCCCATTGGGAAGGGAAGAAGGGAGGATAAAGGAAATTATTTAGACACATTTAAATCTTCTGGGGGAAATTAACTAAAATTTAGAATCTCCCTTTGGAGTACTGCTCCTAAGACAGTAGATACCTAGTAAACCACTTGTACTAAGCTGTTGCTGGCCCTACAGTTGAAGCTCAAGAAACTTGTCTCTGCCCTGCCCTAGAACAGATACTTGTTCCTTTAATGACAATTTGTATACTCCACAGATAGAGGTAACAAGTGTCATAGTACCTCACACCTCTGAAACTTGTGGCACCCTACTACCCACCCCTAGATTTAACTGCAGCTGGTGAGGCATTACTCCCAAGGGTCTGACCTGTTGCTGGACTCCCACAGTCATTCCACTCTCCTTACTAGTCACTTGCTCTATCAGTGGCCTTGTTAGGGCTGGGATGGGGCAACAGTTTAGGGAAAAGGGGCATTTAGCTCTAAGTACTAAGGCTTTTCAATAAAATTAGAACATCCTATTGCTCTCTGAGAATAAAATGTTTTAATGGTATAGCTTGTGGAAAACATTTTATATTCAAGATGTCCTGTATTTGGATCAGACTTCTTGCCATTGCCTGGGGATAGAAAGTGAACACATTCCTTCTGTTTTCTCTGGTGAGTTAAGTTTGCTGTCAGAACAGGAGGGTAGGGGATGAAAATGGAAGTAGACAATTACACCTGCTACCTCATTTATAGCATGCAGGCCATCAAGCAGCCCTTGCCTAGTGGAAGTCTGTCATTTTACCAAGCTTTGCTGTTTGATGGAGAGAGAAAAGGAGCTTTTCCAGGGTCATCTAGAAAGCTGTGGGAGTACAAGCAGCGTCTGCCTTCTTTTGGGATAAAGACCATTGGAGGTGCTGTGTCCACAGCAGCCAGCTCATACTCCTTTGGTCTTCATCCATAAACTGCTCCAGCCACTACTGCTTTGTAGCTGAGCTGAGGTTAGAGCATCTGGGACAGTGGGACAGGCTCACCCCTAAAGGCTCTGAGGGAATGAGAGCCTTCATTGGGGACACTGAAATATATGCATGGCTTTGTGGCTTTAGTGTGGAAAACTACAGAAACTTCAGCCTTGAGGCTTGTCCAAAATATGGGAGTTAAGAGGGAAGAGGTGTGGACATTGCCTGTTGCTGAGTCACTCGGGCAGGAAGAGACTTGCCTTACCTTTAGGCTATAGTAGCAGCGGTGGCCAGACCAAAAGGAGGATAAGAGCCTCAGATTGCACATTCCACCCAAGACCTGATGTCTCTTGATTGCTGTTTTGATAGACTGTTTCTAGTACATGGGAATTCTGTAGAATTTTAGAGAGGAACTAAAGGTGGGAGGTGACCTGACTGGGTTGCCTAAGCTGATTTGATTGATGGCAAAGCCATGACTAGCCAAAAATTTGTACCCTTTGCCCCATAATTCTGATGCTGAGGGAAGTTGTAAGTCTTTAGAAGTGCTATTGATTTGGCAGAGAAACTTAAGGCCCTTGATAGGGGAGGGAAATCCAGGTTCAAGGGGGTGAATTCCTTTATACTCCAGTGTGATAACTGTGACTAAGGGATTTGAAGAAGATTTATGACCTTCCAACTCCCTCCCTTCATGTTGACACAGGGACATATAAAGCCTGAGTGAGATGAGGCCGAACAGGTGGCAGGGGCCCTTTGGTGAGTCAGTTAGCTGACCCTCTGTAAAAAGAACCATGCCTCACTGAGAAGGAAAACAGAGCAGACAGCCCTCACCATCCTTGACTTGATGGCAGGGGAGAGCCCAGGGACAGGGAGCTGGTAAGTGCACCCATAAGGATAAGGAGGGTACTGCTAAGCAGGGAACTGGCATTGGGGAGAATTAAGTAGGATAGAGGTTTCAGGGGTGAGACCCTAGAAAGTAGCAAGATCAGGCTGGATAGCCTAGGAGTGGTCCTGGTGGCTACAGGGCCTAGAGCATTAAGCTGGGTAGACATGGTGCCATGTCACACCTTTTATCCCATACTCATTATCCAGACCAGTGTCCCTCTGCCCAGGGCTCGTTTCTTTGGGATCCCTAAATAGAAGTCTGGATTATGGGGAGGAAGAAGTGATCATGTATTGTGGGATGGAACGTAAAGATGGAGGGTAAATAAAGACCTTTATGTCAGAATAGTGTTGAAATGAAGCTAGGTATGTGATAGTTCCAGTTTATTCACATTTTATCTCCCCCTTCTACTCCCAAGCAGTGTGTCTACTCTATAAGTATTGCATCAGCTCAGTGTTAGAAGTGAGTGTGTGTGTGTCATAAAGACAAAAGAAGTCCCACAGACAACTTTTTGGTGTGCCTCCACCACCTTGCAGTTTCATAGGATACTACAAGGCAGGGGGGGGGGTACTGTTTTTATTTTTGTAGAGGCGGTCCCTGTCCTCCAGGAGCTTACAATCTAGCTGGGGAGACACAACTAATGCACACATAAACAATCAGTACAATTAGCAATTACCACAATATTGACAACTGCGTGAGACCAGGGAAAGCAAGATCAGTGAGGGGCAAGGGACTCAGAAGGTATTTTAGTAAAGATGGGATTCATTTACTGGTTGAATAGGTCCAAATCAGGTGACACATTTTTAGGGATCGAGATGGGCTTGGGGGTGGTATTTGGGGGGAAGGAGGAATCAAAGGAGCAAAGGCAGGAAGGCTGGAATGCATACATGACACACACAAGGGTCAATGAGAGGACCCCACTCTTTCTGAACCCTCCTCCATTGTCCATGCCTTCCAGTCCCTCTCCATGGGAAGTGAGTTGATGCCTTCTCTGCTGCACTGAGATTCAGGGCTTCGGCTGGTGATGTTGGAATGTTCATGCTGCTGGTTGTTGTGTTTCAATCTCCATGGTGGTGCCTGCTGACATGGCTATTACTTTGGGGCTAGGGTGGTACTGGCCCAAGTTGGTCAGATGAGAATGTGATGCCTGTGCCCAGATCTCCAGGATCTGCTGCTCCCAGCCCACTTTCCTTCCTGACCCGCCTGGCAAGGGGACTGGTGTAAAGGGGTTGGTAAAGAATCTGGTATCGTCGTCATTGTCGGTGCTGCTTCTTGGGGGCCTACTGGCCCCTCACTGACCTTGGCAAGTGCTCCTCTGGCGAGGGAACACAGGGGACCCCCCATTCCTGCGCGGCACTTGCTCCCATGCTGGCTGAGATGCACAGGAGCATCTGGCGATAGGGCCGCCCAGGGCTGGGAGCTGGAGCCTCAGTTGGGGGCTCGCTGCCTGCGCTCCCCCAGCACCTGCCGCCCGGTCCGGGACACCGTGTACGCCAACTTCTGCAGGGAGTATCTGAACACCTGCGGTGAAAGACCCACCCTCAGTGGAGCGCAACTGCAGCCAGTTTGTAGTGCTGCCCTGCCCACCCCTGCCCCACCCCCGCCCCGCCCGCCTGTCCAGCGTAGGCCAGAGAGGTGGGTGCCGGCGCAGCTTGTCCACGAGTCAGGGCAGCTGGAGCTTTTCCAACTGTGCTGAGAGCTGCATGGCGGCAAGCTGATTGGACCCACAACTTAGGTATACCTCACTTCTCGCAATGGGCTGTGTCCCTGGAGGATTTCGAAAAGCGAATCCTACCCAGTAAATGCAGCATTCCAGGAACACCTTGAAGGAAATACGTGATTCCTTTGGCAAAGAATTCTTTTAGCAGGGAATTCTTCCTGCAAAGGGGGCTTTTAGGGTGGATTATATTATGGGCAAAGCACTTCTGATTTATTTTTATGCAAAGCACGTTTGCCTTTAAAAAAAAATAAAACATTTTAACCTTTCTTTGGAAGCACTTTTCCAAACCCTTCCATTTTTCCTGTGAAGGGCTTTTTCGTCTAATTGTTTTATTCAAATTGTTTTTATCCAATTAATTTTTTCGTTATCGCCTTTGTCTAATGTTTTCCTGCAATGCGCTTTGTCTAATGCATTTTATCAGCTGCTTTTATTTCATTTCTTTTTCCTGCAGTGCACGTTTTCCCCCGTTGACTGTTTTGTGTAATTCGTTCTTGTGCTCTTTTGTGAAGTTTGTTTGCTTGTTTTTTGAGAAGTGTCTTTTTCAAATTTGAGAAATATAATTTTTGTCTCATTCCCGCAAGCGCTATATGATTATGTGTATACATATCTATATGTATTTTTTAAAAAGAAAATTAACCTGCAATGCGCAATATTTTTAAGGCAGAATTTTTTTGCTAGGCGAGCTGTAAAGTCTTGAAACACACACGTGCCCCGCCTCCCTCCTGGGGTTGAGTCTGGGTGTAGCAGTTTTTCTTACCACATAGGTCGCTAAAAGCCTCGCCGATCATCTGCGGCGACCGCCGCACCCCGAGTCTTTGTTCCCGGCCGGTGCGGGCACACTGGGGAGGGTCTGCATGAGGATGTGGGCGCCGGGAACCAGCGAGGGGCGTGCCGCAACGGCAGTTAAGCAGACATGGATCGCGGCAATCGGAATAGGATGGGAATAGGAGGCGGCATTCGCTACGCGCGCGCATCGGGAGACCTCCCACCCTAGCCTCTGCACACTTACCTGCAGCAGCACGCGAAAGATGTACCAGCCGATGATGAGCAGTTCAGCTGAAGCTGCCGCCACTGCCGCCATGGTACCCAGAGTAGTGGGTGGGTGATCGCGAGCAAGGGTTCTTACCGAGATCCAGTGATCTTTCGGAGTCCGCTGTTGGGCGCACTGCTGCAGCCGCGGTTGCCGCGCCTTAAGTATCTGTCTGCTGCCTAATTGCGCATGCGCGGTTGGGGTGGTGTTTTCTGAGGAGGGGTGGCTGGGGGCGCACCTCATTTGCTAGGGGAGAGGAAAAAAATCTATCTGCTTTCTCCACAACAACCCTGCCTCCAAAGTCCCATCTTAGTCGCTTTCCGGAAGATTCCACCATACTCGTTTTTGAATTTCAGAGTAAAATGGAGGGGTGCCTACACAACTGAATAGAGCACAGAGTAGTTGGTGCGGACCTCTTAGTGAGACGCCTCTCTTTCCAAGTCCTGATCTGCAATTTGAGCTCAGCCCAGCACCAGAACGGACCTCTTGTACTGTGGAAAATCAACATTAGAGAGGGGTCATCTGCCCGGTAAAGCAAAAAAGGTACCCTTTCCAAGGCTTCTTTTTAGGGTACTGTTCAGCACTCTTCCTGACAGCCAGTGAGTTTTAAGCTCATGCCTTCTGCTTTGAGCGGGTCCATTAGTACATAGCTGTACTTTTTTTTTTTTTTTTTTTTTTTTTTTTTTNTTTGTATTTAGTACAGGGTCTCACTATGTAGAGCTGACTCATAGTGATTCTCCTGTTTGCAGCCTCCCAAGTGCTGGGTTTACAGGCTCGCGCCCCACCCCACCCCACCCCACCCCCAGCCCAGTCTCAGTTGAGGTCTCACCGCGCTCTGGGGGCAGGGCCCGCACGGCAAGCTGGGGATCGAACTGGGATGCGGCGCTCTGCCTAAGCAGACGCTTTAGTCCACTGAACTATCTGGTCAGCCCTTACATTGGTTCTTTATATCCTGCCTCTTGGTGGTAGTGAGAATGGGAGTCTACTATGGTGGCAGTGAGTACTGTAGGGAGCTGGACCAGGGTGCTAACTCTGGGCCGGGAAGCAGTAGTGTCTGTTTTGTAGGAGTGGTGCAGGAAGGATTGGCGCCTTTATGTGCCCAAAAGAATGAACTCTAAAAGTGTTTGGCAAGTTCCAGTGTGTTTGAGGGAGGATAATTTTCCTCCAGATGGATTGTTTGAACCTCTGTCTTCCACTCCCCCATAGCAAGACTCAGGTGTTTTGCTGTGGCCGCTAATGGGGATGACTTGTCATAACCCTATTTCAAGCTGTATAAAGTATCCGACTGCTTGTCTTTTGTGCACTTCATGGAACACAGGCCTGGGGAGTCCCTCAGAGTGCAGCAAACACAATCTTCAAGAGGACCCTGGCACACTGGTGGCCTGCTGGAAGTACTTCTCTTCAGCAAGCTGCCTGGCACAGGGACCATCTGGCATTTGCTTCTATGTGTGTAGGAAACTAGTTTTGTTTAAAAGATCACAGAGGTCACGTTCTATACAATGGCAGAAGCAGACGGGGGTGTAATGATCCAATGTATTTCAGACAAAGTAGCACAGTGATTTTTCTGCCTACACTGACTTTGAAAACATTGGCTGGTTTTGATAAAATGATACTGGCCTGCTTGAAAAAGATAAACTCTGCCCAGGGTGCCATCTTTTTGGTGCCATCACTGCCATGGCTTCCAGGAGTTTGCCATGATCCATTACTTGCATATCCAGCCTGCAGTGCACTCCTGCCTGCTTTAACTTACCATGCTGCCATAGCATGGCACCTACAGTGCAGTGAGAAACTAGATACAAAACCCTTAATTAGCATGTGGGGGCACAGCACAGAGCCCATGATAGTCTTGTGGCAACCACAGGGTGGTATTGTGAGGTCTGGGCCCTTTGAGGACAGACTGCAGCCTCAGGAGGCGATACATGATCTCTGCTGGGCAGGGCCCAGGCAAAGCCAGTCCACTGTGCGGGACCATGCCAAACAGCTCTCTTGAGGTGCCCCTCATCAGTGGAAACCCAGGGGAGATATCCTAAGAGTCTTCAAGGGAGATACTACAGGAGGTTTCTGGAACTGGTGACAGGAGAGGAGTAGAACTTCCCATGGGTGGGCAGGGAGGAAGGAGGAAAGGGCAATCACATTTGCTGTTGTTAATCATGATCCATTTTCCCAAATAAGTATACATTCTGTTCCTGTTTTTTTTTTTTTTTTTTTTTTTTTTGTCTGTTTGTCTGTCTGTTTTGTCTGTTTGTCTGTTGTGTTGACTTTTCTCTTCAGGATCCCTGCTGCCTTGGTGATCCCAGGCTGACAGCCAAAGAGCACAGCGGCTCAGCTCCTGGAGAGAGGGTTGAAGAAAACAGAGGGCAGCCACCTGCACC
>NDGN011532524.1:2988-15377 GCA_002564285.1 Tympanoctomys barrerae
TTTTGTATTTCAGTACTGGTCTCACTATGTAGATCGGACTCGTAGTGATCCACCTGTGTTCAGCCTCTTATGAGTTGGGATTACAGGTGTGTGCCACCACGCCCAGTCTATTATCTATACAGTTTTAATGATAATATTGGTTGTACAGGTTACCACGATAGTCTCTGGACTTTGAATATGAATTAGATGTGTACATTTTTTAAAAAAATAGAATAAAAATAGTAAAAGACAAAATAATAGGAATTCAACAATGGTTGCTATATTGTATAATATCGTCTTTTTTAGTTGTTAGATTATTAGATATAAGCATGCAAAATTGGTAACAAAAATTATGAGAAATTTAAAAGAAGAAAAGAATTAAGCATTAATAAAATCCCTGGGAGCTGTCAATTCTTGCTTCCCCATGTTAATTAGCACTGATAGGTTTTTGACCACTTGCTAATTAGCTTAATTTGCATGAGTTTTAAAGCCATAAATTACCTCAGATGCTTTGCAGAAGCAGACAAGTAAGTCATGGTTTGGGCGCATTACGCAATGATGCTGCGCCTCGTGGCTTTAATTATCAAACTCACTGAAATCATACCTGTAAAAATTGTCCAAAGCTCAATTAATTTTAAAATAAAGTGCTTCTGAAACAAACTAATAAAAGCTAATTCAGCTGAGGTACTAGATAGTCTTAAAAACTGATGAAACAGTAAGGACCTTTGAAATATACTTCCCAGGTGTTCTGAGGACTTGTCTCTACCGTCCGAATGATGTGCCGTCAGTGTTGACCCTGAAGCAGAACCAAGGGAAGGGGAGGGGAGAGGCCCAGTGGTGGCCTGCAGGAAGTGCTCAGCAATTATAGATGATTAGATGAGTGACGGAACTGATCGGATTTCCCATGGGAATAACTGAGGAACTAATAAAATGATTAGGATTTATAACTAGTTAATCATGTTACCAGTAACTGTATCACAGGTAATTGATGTAAACACAAAAGAAAAACATGAATCCTACACACGAATAAAGAACTGATAGAAACAATAGAATTCTGAAAATTGTGCCATTGATACACATGATGCAGTTATTTACTTATTTACTTACTTATTTATTGGCTATAGGGTCCCACCATGCAGTTCAGACTCATAGTGATCCTCCTGTTTCAGTCTCCCCAGAGCTGGGATTGCACGTGTGCCACCACACCCTGCTCCGGGGCTAGCACTGCCAGTGTGGTCTGCAGTACCAGGGATCAAATTCAGGACCTTGCGCTTGCCAGGCAGGTGCTCAGACCGCTGAGCCATCTCCCCAGCTGACAATACAGTTTTCTACCAGTTCAAAATATGACAGATGGAAGGGAAGCCAGAGGCTTCTTTCCTATGCCCAGTGCCATACTGATACCATGCTTTGAGTATTGTCACTGACACTAGACCACTAAGGTTTGCTTATCTCTGTGGCACACAGCATTGCACACGCTGAACGTAATAACAGCAAGTTCACAGGGGCACTATGGGAAATAACTATTTGCTGTTTACATTTTATGTTGGATGTGAAAATAGCACATCTCTAGATACCACACACAGGGGTACAATGTAGAAAACAAATGGCTCTTGAGCCTTCTCTCTTTCTGTTGGGACTTCATTCTGGGGTATGATGGGAGCAGGAGGCTCTCCAAGCCAGGGTGTCAACAATGCTGGAGCCCGCAGCTCTGCTCCCTGCCGTGGTGAACTCTCTCTGCGTGGCTAAAGTCACGATGTGGCCCTACTCAGGAAGGATTTCAGACCTTCCAGTTGAACATTTACACTACACACACAGCATTTCTGGCATAACGTTACCTTGGTGTCCGACCTTTGTTATGGTTACGGACACAGTCACCTGCACTGTTATGGACACAGTCACCTGCACTGTTATGGACACAGTGTGTCATTTTCCATCTATTATCTTTTACAAATGGTATGTTCCACTCACTGAGCTGGACTTATTAATGTGTTTGCTCTACTCTAACAGTGTCTGACAGGTTGTGGCTAATCCTGTCATGACACAGAAACAGAGAGGTCCAAGGTATCATGACATGGAATCACCTTGGAGACTACTCAGTGTAGTTACCCACGCACTGCTATCTGTTACAATAAAGTACCCAATTTCTTTTTCCGTTTTCTGACATCAGGATTGAAAAAGTTAAAAGAAAAATATCTTTCCCAGGGCTCTGTGGTTACTCATTCATTAATAGTTCTTTCACTGAATTTACTGATATTTGAATGACTGAAAGTTAACGAGCTTCCAAAATAAGTTGAATATTTCCTGTTCACTCAAGATTTGATTCCTACTTAATTATCTCTCCTGGTTCCCTCTAGGATCTCAACTGTAGAAATGTGACAGAGAGCTGGTACATGATTGGAATTTGATTTTCCAAATGATCAACTATAACGTCAACAGGTACTGCAGTTGAGTAGGTATAGAACAATAAGATAAAAATAACGATGAGAATTTTGCTTTAAAGGGAGTTTTTCCCACTCTGAAAAAGTGATATTAACAAAGAAACATGCACCATTATTTCAGTACTTTTCTATTGTTTCACCACTGAAATACTTTTCTATTATTTCACCAGTTTATTTGAGACAGTCCTACTACCTTGTCCAGGTTGGCAATGACTTGCGGCATAGCCCAGAGTGGACCAAAACCCAAGTACTGTGATCACGGGCATATGTCCCCACACCTGGCTTGGTCTCACAGGTTCTGGTTTGAAGGAAAATTCAGCCCATTTCTATTATTTTATTATAGCCAAATTTACCACATCTTTTTATTTATTATTTTTGTATTTTAGGGAAGGGTCTACAGGGTGTTCCGCATCTCACTACTAGATCAGACCCCTAGTGATCTCACTACTGGATCAGACCCGTAGTGATCTGCCTGATTACACTCTTGTGATCCCAAGAGTTGGGATCACAGGTGTGTACCACCACACCCTGTCTCAATTGCCCTCTCAGTGCTCCCTGGGTATGGGGCTGGCACGGCAGGCCCAGGGAATGAACCCCTGGCCCCTGTGCCTGCTTGCAGGCATTTTAATCCGCTGAGCTATTTGGCTGGCCCTACCAAATCTTTACTAAAGAAAAAGAATTGTTGAGATGTCAGTGGTTGCACCATGAAATTCCTCTGTGTAAAGAACAGAAATCTCAACCCTGTAACTAGATGCTCCAATGAAAAGCGCAGTCGGGTGTCGCCTGGACGGCGAGCAGCGTGCGCAGCCGACGACGCTCAGTTCTAGTCTCCTTCCCCCAGTGTGGCACTGCTCGCCGGGCATCAGAGGGCAGAGCAGACGTAAGCAGGAAGAGGAGACGAAGACTTCAGGAAAGGATGTGACAGTTCCACTCGGTGGCACGAAAACTAGAAATAAATGTCTCCTTTATTTTTCCAAAATGCTATCTCTGCAAATTCATTAAGAGTGGAAGGCTTAGGCCACCCTATTTCAGTAAAAACAATCTCAATGCATTTACTGCCTCACAGAGAGGATTACAGTTTATATCACTTTTTATGATTCTAGATGAAACTATCTTCTGCTTACTATTATTATTATTAATACTAAACACATTGTTGTGGAGCTGCTGAATAAGATAGTATAGGTGTTTTCATTCCAAAGTACATTTCAGGGAGATGGCAAAACTGCAAGAGATTTAACACATGACATAGACACTGTGCTAAACAACTAGAGTGTATAGAGCTTAATTTATAAATGCACTATCTCTAGAAGAGTAAACAGCAAGAGTGGTATATAGCCCTTCATTGTTAGGGACCACAAACCCACAATGGCTAACTTTGCATACTTCTCTGAGGGATAAATGGAGGCTTGGGTTGATCAGTGTCACCCTTTTGAGATTTCCCATGAACTCTAGGGATGGGACGTTCTCCCCACCCACTAAGATTAAACAAGACCACTAAGATTAGAAAACACTCCAGGGCAAGACCCTCCTTAGCTTGGGGTCACCTCCACCTCCTGGAGTCATCCAGGATTATCTTTGCCACTGAGCCCCTAGACTTCTAAGTCTTCTGCTGATCCTGAATCTCCTGCCGGCCCCCTCCTATCACTGTATACCCAATAGGTAGTGTCCACTCACGAGTGCCTTTGTCCCTGCCTATCCTGAGGCACTGACCTCCCATCCTCCTTCATACATTACTGAATTTGTTTCTTATTTCATCCTTTGAAGCAGTTGGGGATCTTGGCCAAGTCACTGATACTTCATATTTTTGTTAATTTTCTGCATGATATTCTCCTGAATTATTTTGTACAGCCCATTATAATTTAAACTGTTACTGAGCATCCTATCTTGCTAAGAATACAAAAGCTAAAAAGTTGTAGTTTGGGCAGCAAAAGAAAAAGTAGTACCTGAGAAAATTTCGGTGACACAGAGACATGATAATAATTACAAGGAACATCCAAGAAGGAGAATTAATTTTAAGCCTATATATTTATTTATTATATTTTAAGCTTTATATCACAGAACATTCTGGAAAAAAGTAAATTTCAACCGTGGCCTTGTGATCCTGGTCAAAATTGAGAAGGACAAAGGTAGAGATGATATTCTAGAAAAGGCTCCGATCTACTTGGTGTGCACAGAATTCTGTTTCACAGAACTCTGTTAAAGTGACAATGCGGTGAGTCAATGCCACAGTGGTCATTTATGCCACTGAGTCCCACGTGGCTTATATACTTTAGTCAGAAGTCACTGACATTCTACTTGAGAACTGGCAGTCAGCAGCCCTTGGAGGGAATGTCAGCATCTCCCACTCCTCCATTCCCTGGGTTCCTTTTGCTTCTGCCGTCCGGGGGCCAAGTCCTGCTCCCGCCCCCACTGCCCGACAGCCCCTCCGGCTTCCAGTCTGAGTCTTCCCACCCCCAAAGCAAATCCGATCTAACGCTTGTTTCTTCTCCCTTCAACCTTTCCTTTGCTATTCATACATCCTTGTGAGAAGTTAATTTCCAAATGTTAATTAAATTCCAGAAGAATCTCTTTCAAAAATATTACAGAAGCACCACAAAAGGTTCTGGGGCATTTCCCCTGTAAACACAGCACACTTGGAAAGGAGATAATTATGTGGCGCACAGGGTGAGATTTTGTATAATTGCTTTTTCCTCCCACTATCTGCAGAGCTGCTGACGTCATTTCAGCTGACCATAACAAGCCCTAATACAGCAGCAGAGTGTCCGGTGGGCTCGCTTTTTCCTTCTGGAGCACTCAAACCAAACAGGGTAAGTGGGCCTACTTCTTAAAGATTTTGTATTTTGAAATCAAAGCACTTACTTTTCATGACAGCTCAACAAATGTTATATTCCATTACTGTCTCAAGAGTTGCAATTCTCTTGTTCTCTCGAATACACCCCCACAGTACACAATGGATCTCTTCTTAGCCAAGGCAGTAGCAAAACAGAGTGGGAGACAGAGAAAGCCGACGGGAGCTAAGACCAGAGAGGAGCAGGGTAATCAGCGTGGCTGAGCCCACCCTCCTTCTGCATTTCCACATTTGCTCTCCACTAAGCACAACCAAAAGCTCCAATTTTAATTTACTCTTGCCCTCATTTATATGATGAATTAAAGTTGCCCTTTTCAAGCATTACAAAGCATCTGTCATGGAGACACTAATAATTAGTTTATACACACACACACACACACACACACACACACACATGTGCGTGCGCACACATATGCACACACGCAAATCCCATTGCAAGACCTAAACTTTAAAAAGAAAAATTATTTATGATTCTTAGATGCTTAAGAAAGTGGAAAATTACCCAAAGATTATTCCTCCCTTGTACAGTACCTGTGTTGTATTGTGAATTTTAATGACGCCTCTTTGGGTGCTGACGTTAGGTAACCTTTCCAGTGCTTTTAATTCCAGAATTTTATTACGGGAAACCATAGGTTTTTAAATGAATAGTCCTAGATACAATTGAAAAAATTATTAATTTTGTCATCTTTCATTAAAGAAAACTATTGTTTTGAAGTATCGTCATCTGTTTGATGTTCTCGTCTCAATTTTGGATGATACGGTCAGATACAGATAATAAAAACAAAGGTGTTCAACTTAACGAATGAACATGAGTGATTCCTCAGTGTTCTCACCACTTACTATCCCCTGAAAATTTACAAGTACATGAGATTAGTATTAACAGAACATGAGCTGGCGGAAATAATTTACACGAGATCAATCTGTGTCGGCCATAAACGAAATGCATAATTATGAGTACTATGTTATATTGTCATTATCATGTTACCAGTTTGTAGAGTCCACACTCATGGTTGAAAGCACCCAATTATTGTACTATAGAAAATTACTCAGCAGCTCCAAGCCTGACAAGGGGGCACTTTACCATTTATCTTTTAATTATCACAGAAATCAGCAGACCTGCTTCACATAGGACTGGAACGTTTGTCTCTGGCAACTCCTACTGTAGACGTAATTCCACTCCACAGACCACGTTCCGTCTAAAATTAGCCTATAAGAAAGCTACTGATTTCCAAAGCTACTTCCTCCACAGACAAATACTGAAGACAGCATCTGGACACTCCTGGCGAGTCCAGAGTAAAGCAAATCATCCATAAAATGTATCAATATAGATATGGAAGAGAAAATAAAATAATAAATATAGCTGTTATGTTTTTATCACTAACAACATTCCTTGATTCTAGCTACAGCACTACTTAATACAGTAAGAAGGCAACAATGAATTATATGTATGCTTTGAAGTAATTTTCATGAGTATTTTATTTATGCAAAAGAACAAAGTTGGAAGCATCATGCTCTCTGATTTTTGAAATATCATAGTACTGGCAAAAACACAGAACACCAAGTAATAGAACAGGATAGCCCAGAAATGAGCCAGACGCTTGCGGTCAGAGGCACTTCAACAAATTGCCAAGAATACACAGTGGGGAAGGTACAGCCTCTTTAATGAATGGCTTTTGAAAAACTGGGTGTCCATACACAGAAAAATGAAATTTGCTCCTCATGTCGCACAAAATCTTTTTATACAAGTCAATGCAAGATGGATTAAAACTTTAAGCATAAAGCTTGAAACTTAGCATATCTCCCCTTTTTTCACCATCTCTTTTATTTTCTTCCTTAAATTATTGGAGAAACCATAAGTACTATGTATCACAAACATATAATACAAAAATGTTAAGGTGCAAATTTTTTTTTTTTTTTTGGTACCAGGCATTGAACTCAGGACCTTGTGCTAGGCAGGTGCTTATGCTGCTGAGCCATAACCCCAGCAAAATTTTAAATCCACAGCAATAAAACCACTAGAAGAAAACATAGGAGAAAGCCTGAGGACATCTGTCGGGGCAACGTTTTATTGTGTTGTAGTTTCATCGCTTTTGATTATTCCCCCAAAGCACAAACAACCAAATCAAAAGTGGACAAAAGAGAGCGCAGGGAGCTATGGAGCAGCTGCACCACAAGAAATAAGGGTGAAGAGGCAGCCTGCAGACTCAGAAGGATGCAAGTCAGTGATATGTTTGACAAGGGGCTAAAATCCCAACTATCAACCCAACAACAACAAAAACAAATAATACAATTAATAAAGATGGGAAATGGTTTTTAAAGAAAATTCTCAAAAAGTCAACACCGATCACTAGGAAACTGCAAATTCTAATCACTGTGAGGCAGCACCTCTGGCTCTGGGAGAATCGCTGCTCCGGTGCAACGAGAGGTAAGCCCTGAAGAGAGAGCAGAGCCAGGAGGTCCCCGTACGCCGTTGCTGGGGCTGCAGAGGAGTGCAGCAGCTAAGGAAATGCTGTGCTAATTCTTGAAAATCCAAGAACAGAACCAGCCCTGCTGCAGCAGTCTCACACGTGGGTGTGTGTCCCAAGGAAGGGAAGGCAGTGTGTAAAAGAGTCACAGGTGCCCCCACTTTCTCAGTGTTGTTATTCTCAGGAGTGAAGAGGTAGAATCAAACTAGCAGTCTATGGACAAATGAATAAAGAAAACATCTAGAGACAGAAAAATGAAAGAGGAATAATTTTTGTCATTTGCCACAGCCTGGATGGGACTATCACCTGTCTTGACTAATGCAGCACTGCAGTAAGACTTAAGATATCACAAGAACTCTTGCTTTCCTCTTAAAAGTGTTTTAACTGTTTTTATTTTGTTTTAATGGAATGGCTCATGTACCATTTGGATCAACTGGTCAATCTACTAAGATATTTTGTAGGATTTTAAAGAGATTACATTGACACAATTGTCCACTTTAAAGATAATGAGGGGCCGGATGGCTTAGTGGACCTAAGCGCCTGCTTAGGCAGAGCGCAGTGGCCTGGGTTCTATCCGCAGCCTGCCAGGCTGCCCCTGCCCCTGGGGTGCACTGAGATGGTGATTGAGACTGGGTGTGGTGGCACGCGCCTGTAATCCCAGCTCTTGGGAGGCTGAAAACAGGAGAATTACTATGAGTCAGATCTACGTAGTGTGGCCCTGTGCACCCTGTCCTAAATACAGAAAAAGAAAAAAATAATAAAAAAAGAATAAAGATAACAAAACCTTAGGAATACTGAGTTTTCTAACCTATGAACAAGAAATGTCTCTCCATTGTTTATTTTTTTAAAAAATTTCTCTCAGTCTTCGTTTGTAGTTTTGCTTCTATAAGTACAGATCCTGAACATAAGATTACATTTGTTCCTAAATATTTAATATTTATGCTATCATAAGTTACACTGATTTTTAAGTGTTAATTTCCAACTTGCATTACTGTGTAGGAACACAATATCACTAAGGCAGATCGGTCTGTAGTTTCATCGCTTGTCCTATCTGTGGTTTTGATAGCAGGTTAATGCTGGTTTCACAAAATAAGGTCAGAAATATTACCTTTTCTATATTCCAGATATGTTCCTATATACTATGAGTAATATTATTGTTTTCAGTTTCTAGTAGAAATTATCAGCGAAGCTACTCAGAATGGAATTTTCTATATAGGGAAATTTTTAAAAATACAGACCTATGTTTAATAGACAATGGGCTTCACATCACTTAGCCTTCTCTTCTTCAGAGAGCTTTGATAGTTTTCAGATTTCAAAGAAAATTTTCATTTCATTTTACTTGTGGAACTTGTTGGCGAAAGACAACACATTCTCTGTTATTCTCATTTGTATGAAACCTGTAGTGACACAATCTCACTGGAGTGATACAATCTGACTGAAATCTGTAGGTACAATCTGACTTTCTTGATACAATCATTTCTTCTTTTCCAAGCACTCTGGTTAAATATTTATCAATGTTACTAATCTAGAACTGCCTTTTGGTTTTACTTATTTTCTTTGTTTTTATATTTTTATGTCATTCACTTCCTCATTTATGCTTATTATTTCCTTGTTTTTACTTGCTTCAAATTTTTCTATTCATGCAGTCTAGTATCTTTAGGGCTAAAGATCTGATATTTTTAAAATATAAATATTTAATGGAAACCATGCCTCTAATTACTGTTCAGCTGCATTATATCCACCTTGCTCTGTAGTGTTTTCATTTTCAGTCCATGCATATATTTCTTAACTTTTCTTGTGATTTCTTCTTTGAACTATGTGTCATTTGTAAACGTGCAGCTCAATCTGCTGATTGTGGTCAAGTTTTAAGATACCCCAAGACAACTGACATCTAGAGGAACTCCTGGAGGCTTTCACTCTTCTCCAGTGTATGGACACTCACCTCCTGGCCCAACCTCTGCTCTATCCAGTTGCGAATTTGCTCTCTGCAGTTTCGAAAAGTATTCAAATAGCTCCTCTTCTATTACAGTTTTGTCCTTATCTTTTAGACCCTTGCTGACATTCTCAAATTGCTCCCTTAGTATTTTCCATTGATGGCATTTAAACTGAGTCCACCAGTGTATGAGAGAGTGATCTCCTCATTAATTCATCATTTCAGCAATTTTTTGTTCAAATGCTTACTATAGCTTACTACAGCCAGGCCCGAGCTCTGTTCCAAGGAAGCAAAGATTAAGCCTGCAGTTATTTGTTCCTTACTCTCAAGGAGCTTATAATTTAATGAAGAAGATAAATACCACTCCAAAACAGTGTAAACATGCACTATGAGAAGGCCAGCCAGAAAATGAGCACAGCATTCTGGAAAGCCATAGTATGGATGAAAAACTGTGGTTAAAAATAAGACTTGACCACCACGGGGTTCTTTCACCACAATTTGAAGGGCAGGAGTCATTGACCACTGTGTGGTGAGTTCAGTGGAGAGGAAAAAAAGCCTATTAATTGAAATTTAAGTTCATATACATGTGCTGTTAATGGGATAAGTTATGACAATCTTAATTAGACACATCCTGATTAGTAATTAGTCACAGCTCTCGATTTGACATAATCTTGTCATAGACCACAGTAAAATTATAGGTTTGTCATTTCAATACAGAGCAATGGTATTTTGTGTACTGTGGAGTTTTTTATTTTTAGCTTGTAACTGCGAAAAATGGGGATATTTAACTTGTTTTTATTAGCACACAAGTGCAGTACATAATGACCCATGATCATAGGGTCTTGGTTTGTGTACATAATATGTAAGAAGCATTTTAAGGACTACGTAGAATATTTTAGTGAAAACTACAGCTACTTTCACTCCTTAAAAGCTATTTCCCAGGCTTCACTTCAATATGGAGACACAGTTAAATTCTTTTTTCATGTGGTTTTAAAACTAGAGGCAGAAGTAATCAGTATGAAAGAAAAGGATACTTGAGGATGTAGCATCTTTTTTCCTGGGGCTGTCACTGCACATGTCTGGTCAAAAGTAAAGCTGCTGTCCTGGTTTGGATGGTGAGTGGCCCCCAAAGGCTTGTGGATTCCAGCCAGCCAGGCCCTGGAAGGCAGCTGGATGAGCAGGTGCCGCACACCAGTGAACGTGATGCTGAGGGCTGGGGCCGGGCGGGGGCGTGACCCGGAAGCGTGTGCCTCTCCCTGCAGCTGCTCGCTTCTCTCTGCTCTCTGGCCACCATGAGGTCAGCAGACATCCTCCGCCATGCCCTTCCTGCTTTAGAGCCAGCTATCCACAGGGTGAACGCATCGGCCCCCCAATCTACCTCCCTGTAAGTTTGGTGTGCTGGATATCTTAGCCCAGCAATGGGACAGTGAGTAAGACACCTAGTAACAGCAGAAGTGTAGCATCTGTTGATACAGTCCACCAGGCTGACGGCAAAGTGAGATCTACCTTCAAGCCCCAGTGTCCTGGACTCTCAGCCATGTTGACATTCATTCATGCCCCCCTTGCCTGTTTTCCTGCTTGCCAAAATTCAATTGGTTTTTAAAACCTGTGCTTAAACGTAACCTCTTTTTCCTCAACATCTCCCATGCTCACAAAAGATTACCACAAATTCTGACAGGCTATGCTTGGTGATATTCAACCATATATTATTATGCCTTCCAGTAAGTGTTTTATAAGTAGATTCTTTTTAACCTCTGCATCAGGTTATCCTTTCTCTTTGATAAGCCACCTGGGAATGCAATGGCTGACCAGCATATGCAACTCGTGGGTGTGCTGAGCAGTTTTGTCTGGTCTGGGGTGGGCTGCCCGTCCTCGGCTAGGTCAGCACATGGCATGACCTCAGCTCTGCACTGCCAGGACTGGCAGGTGGCTGGCGGTCAGGTCAGAGATGAGTTTGTGCTTCTTCCCTTGAATACTTGGTACTAAAAGAACCAAGAATGCAGGCTCCCCCGTGCAGGTGCTGATCAAGATGTGCTGGAATCTCTTTCATGAATGTCCCATTGGCCGGCACAACCACTTTCCAATGGAAAAAGCGTGTCGCATCATTACTATTACAGAGAGAAGGAACTTGCAATCGGACCTTGTCATGTACCACATCTCTATGTGAAAACAAGAACCAGAAATCAAGATGTATTTTCTTTGACTGCAGCTCTCACGTGTATGGAGGTACTCAGAGTACATTTTGACATGGAAACACTACTGAATGGGTGGGTGAAACCTCGGCACTTCATTTCCGGTTGTAATCTCTATGACAGTATAAGGATCAAGTGAAATTTCTGTAATAGCACTGTCACTGTTGGCGTGCAAGTTGATCTAAAACATGAAGTCACTTAGGCTGTTGGTTGGGTACCATCCAAGTTGTGAATTACCAAGGAATTCCTGACCTGAATCCATTCTGCAGAAGCACTCCAGACTGCTACCGCAAACTGGACACCTCCAGTTGTAAAGGCACTGGTTATGGCTTGTGTCTAGCTGTCCCCCCAAAGCCTCATGCAGTCATGGGGCACATGTCTAGACTTTCTGATTAATTCATGATCCAGGGCTGGGATTATGGGTATGGGTGCTGCTGGGATTATGGGTATGGATGCTGCTGGGATTATGGGTGGGGTGTGTCTTAGTTACTCTTCTCTCGTTGCTGGGACAAATACCCGACACTCAAAATGAAG
>NDGN011532534.1:1576-18707 GCA_002564285.1 Tympanoctomys barrerae
ACAGGGTGTTCAGGGTCTCACTACTAGATCAGACTAATAGTGATTCTCCTGTTTACAGCCTCCTAAGTGCTAAGATTACAGGCATGCACCACCATGCCCAGTCTCAATTGCTGTTTCAGCGCATCCTAGGGGCAGGGCCAGAATGGTAGTTTACTGCCTTTGAATGCAAGAATGAAGTCAAAAGAAAAATTTTTTAAACACAATTTTTAAAAAATGAGTGGATATACAAAACATTTAATAGAAAAAAATCACAAAACAAAGCCGCTGATAAATTTCAGTTTTTAAAAAATGGGTTTTCTCTCTCTCTCACATATCCACCCCTTGTTCTCATGAAGAGGCCATTAGAACCTGGCAGGATGGCAATAACGAGGCATTACACAGAGCTATACAGAAAAGGCAGTGCCCACTGAGACTAGGGAAGGCTTCATCTGTACTTCCTCTGGCAACCCTTTCCAATTATGAGGTCACTCCTCTCCAAAACTCTGTTCTAGATATGGCCATATAGCTATAACTCTCACAATTACCTTCATACACCCAGGAAAAGTACAAACATTACAAGCTCTCATCTACCTCTCTGACCTGAACTCCTACCAGTCTGCCTTCACACATTCTGCCCCAGTAGGATCATGCACTGGTTTCTCCTCTGCGTGGGATGCTCCAACCCACAACCTCTCTGTGGCTCTCTTTACCACTATATTTTAAATTGAAATTCTCTGTCTATGCATTCTCTGTCATTATTCTTCCCCATAATGTTTACTGCCACATGATATACTATGCATTATGCTTTCCTGCTTATTTTTTGTCTATTGAAATGCCAGTATTATGAACAGAGGGATTTTTGTCTGTTTTGTTCATTTTATGCCCTCATTATGTATAACAATGCCTAACACATAGTAAAAGTTCAATAAACATTTCTGAAATATGCATTAAATAATTATTCATTAGCTACCAAAAACATAAAACTAGGGGGCTGGGGAGATGGCTCAGTAGAATAAGCACTTGCCTGGCAAGCGCAAGAGCCTGAGTTCAATCCCTGGTTCCACCAAAACAAACAAACAAACAAAAGAAAAAACATAAAACTATATAAGAAGTTGTCAGGCACAAATAGTAAAAAAAAAAAAACCACTTTTTTTGCTTTCAAAAAGTGTTATTGGAGAAATAGAACCAACATACATGGAATAATTAGTTAATAATAAAGACATTATCAGGTAAACCATTAACTTACTAGGTTTATTTGTATATGACTCATGGAACTAACATTATTCTTGACTATACCTACTACCTAATACTGAAAAAAGGGCTATACCAAACTAATGACTACAAGGTCAGAGAAGCAAAAAAGTAATTAGCAAAGTATGAGGTTGGGTGCTGGCTTTGTAGGTAGGTATGATGGTATACAATGGCAGTGCAGAGGTGCTGGGCATTCCAGATGAAACAAATTTCATAGGAGGGCATAAAGACATGTGAGAGAGAGTGAGAAGTCTATCCTATACAGAATGGAAGGTCTTCAGAAATGAATAGTGGTAATGTGGTATGTGACTAGGATACAAAGAACAGCAGCTGCTGAGTTAAGGAGTTCCATTTGGGGAGGATCTAGGAACCCACCTACCAGTATTACACCTTATCCCCCACGTGAACCTTGGATCCCACTCAGGGCACAGCAGGAACTTTCTGTACAACCAACAAAAACTCCCTCCTGGTCCTCTCCCCACTCTTTCTGTTCTAAACAGCTGCTAGCCAAGAACTAATGCAAGGAATGGGGAGCAAAAGCCCAAATTCTCTTGCCTCAAGGCAAGATTCTATAGCATAATTTTATTTCCAAGTTCCCTGGTGGATAATGTGAAGCTAGCTATCCCCTGAAGCCACAACTCTGTCTATCTCTGTTTCCCCTCTTCCTGACCCTGCTTCACCCTCTTACAAGTAATATTTGAAAGAAGACCCTTTGTCTCACTAGTAGTGGAACCCCCATCTTTGGTTCTGCTTTTAGGGAAAGGATAACACAAGTCTGTAATGAAAATTGCATTTTCACAAAGAAAACCACATGTTTATAAAGAAAAAGAGAAAGAAATCGTATGTGATTCAGGTTAGAATCAGAATAGTTGGTTAATGAGGTATAAGTGAATGGAGATCAGTTCGGAAGTCACAAAAATTTACAGAAATATTTGCTTTATACGAGCAAAAGAACAAATTAAAGGAGAAAAATGACCCCAGGATAGATACAACTCAAACATAGCTCTGCAATGTTTTTCCTTAAAAAGCAAAAATATTTCTTCAGTAACATTATACTGCTATGCCACAAAATTTTCTTAAATATATATTATGTCAAAAATCATGATATTTCCTAACATGAGAAATTTTCAAGACCATGAGAATTACAATAAATTTCTCTCTCATGTCAGGTTCCTGAACATCTACATTCTGAAACGGAAAGATAAGATAAAGTAGAACCTCCAAATGTCTACAGCAAGTTGGTTTTATAAGTTGCTTTGTTAAGATTTTGTACTTCAGAAATTTTAAAGAATCTTTACTAGAGTCAGTAGCAGACTGCTTAAGTTGGAAATGGATCCAAACAGAGTAACATCTGGTTTTCATCTATTCTTATGAGGCCCAGAGTGTTTTCAATAGAAAATAAGATACTGGGTCCTTAGTTATAAAATAAGAAGCACAATGTGAAAACAAGCAGGCTAGTTTGAAAAAAAAAAAATAATAACTTAGCTAGGGAAAAGTGTTTATACTATCGTATAAACTTTCCATTTTTGAATGTTAGAAACAGTCCATCACCATTTATATTTGTTTCCTAATTATCTTAGACAAGTAAAGCTTCTTATGCTCTTGGTTCTCTTTCAGAATTCAGACCTGGCAAAAATGCCTGTAAATAAGAATGAATATCTTCAAGTAACCTTTAATTTTTATGTTACATATCTCAATATACATAATACAAGGATACTATTGAGATAGAATTTTAGCAATGCTAGGTTTTTCTCATCGATTTTTTTTTATATATCAAAATATATAGCTAATAGCTATCAAGTTTTAAATATATATAAACCAATTAATTCAGCAGACCTGCCTAAAGAAACTTCTCCCACTAAGTAAAGACCCCCCAAAGAGCATTAGAAAGTCATTATACCACAAAGCGGATCTACAGTTAAGTCTCAGTGTTAAAAACTATTTTTCTGTTCAATTTTAAATTGATACTTACCCAGAGATGTAAGTATAACTTATCCTGTATAAGCCCTTTATTTTATTTTATTTTTTAATAGCAATCCCTACAAGAGGAATAGCAAGGAACACAGAAGCTTCTCTAACATGCATTTCATAGGACACTATACCCAGGAGAAGCTCAAGAAATGCAATCAAATACCTTTGGAAGGCACCACACATTTGATTTCCCTGTGAAAGAGTCACAATATGTATAGAAAGAAGACTGCAAACTGCTTTGGGGGCAGGTAGTGTTTTCTAAATTTAATAGAAGACAACAACTTTCAACAATCACCAAAAGCAAGACTATGTAAAACCCTCCATAACCACATATAAATGGTCATGCCTCCCCTATAAACCTAAAGGTTCAGAGGTATTCAGTCATACTATCTCCATTCCCTTATGCTCCTACTTTAAACTAAGTCAGAGATATTTCCACCTTTACAATTGATTATAACCACAGGTAACTAAACTAAATATGTTCTCAATACTTTCAGGAAAAAAAAAAAAAAAGAAAAGAAAAAATCCTTTCATAAATTCTGGTTCAGCATTGTGTCTACATTTTTAACACACACTGCAAGTTAATTTCAACTCAAGTCAAATGTTGAGATGTTCAAAAAGATAGATACATTATTATGATCAATAAGATAACTATTTTATAATTGAAGTCAGAGTAACTTTAAGAAAGACAATAAATTTTTCTTAAAAACCAGCCTTTATGTGAATATGTTCTGTTGAAAATAAAAACTGAAAATGGCAAACTAAGAAAGTCAAATTGCATTCTAAAACAGTACTCTCTAAAATAGTGCTGAAAATATTAAGGACAAGAATTTTGCCACCGCACAAAGAACGTGCACAAAGCCTATACTTCACTAAGAAATTTCAGGAATTCTTGAATTCTCTGAAACTAATTTGTATGACTATGTGTATACATACATGCCTTTATATGAAGAAATAATCCATAGCATTCAGTGATATTCATACTGTTCAATTATCCAACTGAAAAGTCATTACATTTTTTTCATTTATCTACTAGGAAAAAATGGTAATAGTTTTTATTTAACACCATGAATCACACACAAAACATTCCTCTGTGTTGTTTTCTCTCAGAGCCAAACAAAAAACAATTTACCTTTGTAGAGTCATATTCAAGGAGCCTGTACAGCCCTTTATCTTGTTCTGGGCTTCCAGATGAGTCATCCCATTTGCACTTATTCCGTCAATGCTGAGGACCACATCACCTATTCTCACTTTTGCCTGGGACGCCTTGCCACCATCTTTTAGCTGAAATAAATACATTTCATCAGTGTGTCATTTTTTAAAACAAAATAATTAATGCAGATAAAAACCACACTGTTGCTTAGTATGCTAATATGCTACTGCTTAATATGTAAACGGAAAATTCAAATGATTTTCATGCTCATTTTCTTAACTTCTTACTGTATAAAAAAATGAGAAATGTTTTCTGTCAATGTCTCCATTTCTTTATTATGCAACACTAGTATGTGATTCCTATGAATAAGAAAGTAACCAAAGAAATGTCACATTTTAGCAGAATAAAAAGAATGTAATCTCAATGGCATACTTATACTTTTTGAAATAACTTTTTAAAACCCTTTAAGAGCTGTATTTTGGAGCATAAAAAGTCACAGAGAAGGAGGAAGTCCTTCCTTTTGAGTCCAGTTTATACCCAGTGTTTATGGGATGAATTCTTTTTATATCAAATATCCTTAATACTGAGTGTGCATCCTGTTCTAGGCATTAACAAAAAAGAAAGGAAAGCTGTTGTATCTGAGACTGCCAGGCTTTTTGTATATCTCAGTCCTTAACCCATAATCTTTCTTTCCTTTTTCAATAAAATTTTCTTTGTGATTATATTATTTATCTTAATCTCCTTCAAACCTCATGCATATATATTTTATTATTCCAAAAGAAACAATTATGAAGTCACTATAGAAAAAAGGATGCAATTTTCAGAGACATACAAACAATATATAAATCAAAAGGAACTATTCTAATTCAAACAATAAATAGCATTTAATAAATATACACAGATTACACTGAATATTGAGTTACTAAAAGATGGGAGAGACCAGTCTCATTACAAAAAAAGGAAAAAAATCAGGACTCCTCTAATATTTGAAACTAAATGTATTAAAAGAGTTTCTGTTTGGGATAATGAAACAGTTGTATGAAATGATAATTAGTGATGATGGTAGCACAATATTGGGAGTACATTCAGTTAATTCAACAACTGTATGCTTAAAATTATCAAAAAATTAACTTCGTTATATTTAAATACATATTTACCTCAGTTTTTTTTAAAACCTGATTTTAAAGAAATTTTAGTAAAATTACTTTCTGATAAAAACACACCACAAGAAAAAAGCCCTCAACTTTAACTAAACAAGAACCCTGGATTTTATAATTTGAATGCAAAATAATAAATGAGGGGCAGGGAGACAGCTCGTTGAATAAGTACCTGCCTGTCAAGCACAAGGCCCTGAGTTCAATCCCCGGTACCACCAATAAATAAATAAATAAGAATATTATATTCAGCTAGATTTTAGTATCAGTTGTCAAATTCTTTCATTAAAAATGATGATCAAGACAGACACAAAACAAGCATTTAAATCAAAAACAGAATCGCAAACAGTAAAGATTGCTAGAACCATGGAGAAAAGAACCTTACCTGTGTTGCTACCCCACATTATAGACTCTCACAAAACATACATTTTATGATATGATATAGATTATTGTATTAATTAGTGTCTAGACTACTGGAATTATTATTTTACTAATTAAAATGAGAGAAACTATTTACTAATGAAAAATACTGTTTTCTCTTATGCAGAGCTAAACTATTTAAAGTACATTCATAAAGGAAACAGTCCTACAACCATCTATCCTACCACTTTATATATGACTGTAGGAAAATCACTTATATCACATGATTATACGTATATAAGAGCCAAGAGCTAAATAAAATGTTAGCTATTATTTCCCTGACCTTACATTAATATTCTGAAAAATGCAGGGACTATGCTAGACAATTGCAAAGCCTTCTAAGTTCCTGCCAGCTTTAAAGTCTATTATGTGAACTACAGGTACAGAGTTGAAGTTGTTCTAATCCTAAAGCAAGAGTCAAGTCTCAAAGTTCCATTTTGCTGATGGAATAAAGGCATATCTATTCCTCGCTAAAATGAGCAAAACAATTAAATTCTGGAGTCTTGACAATGAGGAAAAATATAAACATAATAGTTTTTCTTAAATGTTATTTGGGCCAAGGGCAAGTATAGGAAAAGGTAACCAGAACTGCAACTAAATTACTTAGCCTCACATCAAGTAACCTTAAAAACACAAACACTGAAACTGATAGGCATTTGCTCTAAATATATCCAAAAGAAGTAATTTAAACACTCCCAGTCCAGCTGTAATATACAGGTAATAAGCAATATAAAAAGGAAGTAAACGTGTGAAAAACAATGCCATAACCAGATAATTTTTTCTTATTCCTTTGCACCAGTGCTTAGGAGACCATATTATCTCAAGCTATTCAAACTTACTCCTCAGATTAGCTATCTGTGTATTCTTTTACCCTTATTTTCAGATCATGGAGTCCAAAATCTCTCCCCAGGTCCTTGAATTCTGCCTTTCTCAGACATCACATGTAGGAAAATGATTAAATTTTGTCAATCCTCCCATTCTTCCTTGATCATCCACATCCTGATCATCTTTGACTTTTCCTTGTTTCATTGCATGTGTATGTGTGTGAGGGAGATTCACACCAGTAAAGTATATTCCTATGTTAGGTTCTTAAAGATTTCTCTGTCTGCAAACTCTACAGTCCTCTCTCTTTCTTTCATCTTCACATTTCCCAAATGGAGTATGCTAGAGTCTGGAGATGGTTTGAGTTGTCCCCTGAGTGGTCATGTGTTTAAATTTAAATGCCATTTTGAAATATTAAGAGTAAAATCTAATCCTACTATGCTATTTAAGAGGTGGAGCCTTTGGGAAGTGATTAAAGATGGGTACAATCATACAGGCAGAGTCCACATACTGAAATCCTGACTGCTTTATAAGGAAGATAGACCAGAAGAATCCATTTCTCTGTGATTCTTGCTCCCTTTACCCTTCCTTTTTTTTCCTCTTCCTCCCTCCAGAAAAAAAGAAAAACAAACAAACAAACATGTTCTAACCTGAAAAGTTGAATCTTTAGTTATTAGGCTCAACTGACGAAAGTAGGGACAGAAGTCAAACCTCACTTGTAGTAGCACAAATTAATCCAGTTTCAACAGTTAAAAATATGGGCTTTCCTAAGACTAAAACTAGACCCATGTTTCTCACCATGCACTAAAATAAAATAAAAATGGATCAAAGTTTTATATTTTAAAACAAACACTAAATCTTCTGGAAGATAAAATAGATACAACTCTTCAAGATACAGATGTACACAAGGACTTCCTAGACAGAATGCCAACTGCATGGGAAATACATTTGCACAGCAAAAGAAATTACCAATAGACTGAAAAGACAACCCACAAAATGGGAAAAAAGAAAAAATACAAAAAAAAAAAAAAAAACCTAACATTTAGGGTTGTGGAGATAGCTCAGCAGTATAAGCACTTGCCTGCCTGGCAAGCGCAAGGTCCAGAGTTCAACCCCCAGTACCACCAAAAAAGGAAAAAAAAACTTTAGCCAACTGTCCTGAGACAAAAGAATAATATCTAAAACATATAAGAACTGAAAAAATTAAGACTCCCCAAATTTAAAGACCCAATCCAAAAATGGGCATCTGAGATGAATATATACCTCTCAGATAGAGGTGTACAAACAGCAAATAAATCTATGAAAAAAATGTTCAACATCACTGTTCACTCAAGAGATACAAATTAAAACTGAGATTCCATCTCACTCCAGAAAGAATGGCTATTATGTAATCAACGAGTAACAAACACTGTCAGGGGTATAGAACAAAAGGAACCCTCCTCCAATGTTGCAACTCAGTGTGAAGAATCCTCAAAAAACTAGGATGGGAGGTCCTGTTTAACACCTATTCTCCTTTTGAGTGTCTTCCTGAAAGAATCAAAAATATCATACTGCAGTGATATATGCATACCCATGTTTACAGCAGCACAGTTTGTAATAATTAATCAGCTGAGGAATGGATAAAAACAATCTTATATAACAGAGTACTACTCAGCCAAAAAGAAGGATAAACATAAGACATTTTTAGGTAAATGGATGTACCTTGAAACCATACCTTTTTAATTTTTTTGTACCATGAACTGAACTCAGGACCTTGTACTTGCCAGGGAGGCACTTGTGCCATGAGCATATATATCCCTGGCCTCAAGATAATAAATAAATCAGATACACACATTTGTAAATATTGTACTGTTTGTCCAGTGTGAGAAACTGAACGTGTAAATAAAAACCAACATGTATAACAGGAATTGTAAGACAATACTTTTCAAAAGAAGGGTGGGGGAAAAAAAAGAAGGGTTGGGGGCAGAAGGGGAAAAATACTACAGAAAGATAAAAAAACGGAAACTAGGAAGAGGAATTGAAGGATGGGGAGACAATTGGGGAAAAAAGAGGAATTAGGATATATCATGTATAAATACAAATTCCTTAGTGTGGTCGTTTTGTAACAAAAAACTTAATTATAATTTTAAAAATACAAGCTTTCTGAGACATGTAAAAATAATAGCACAATTCATTAGGCAATGTACATACCAATGTTCAGAATACAATTTAAATAAGAGCAGAAATCGAAAAACTACCAATCACCACCTCAACAATCAGTCTTCCACAACAAATACTTTATTTTTTTAATCAAGAAACATTTTATTTTTCTTTCAGTACCTAATTGCACAAAAATCGTATTTTGTTTTAATCATGTTTTTTGTTATTTATACACTATCACACAATCCTATTCTGAAAGATAACATCATTAAAAACAAAGGATAACAAAATTTCACAACCTTAAACCCAAGAAGTTTGGGCAACTGGCAGAGGAGGATTTTGATCTAAGGTACCACTATGCAGCCAGCTCTCTGTAAAAGCCTTTCTGAACCAAAAAGCGACCGCCATTGCTGCATGCAGGCAAACACAGCTCTATGGAAGAGCAGTGAGCAGTGGCCAACAGTATGGACAGGGATGTCCAGTTCCCCTGGCTGCTGCATTCTGGGCTGAGTCCAAAGTCCTTGTTGCCCAGCGAGAGGCTGGTCTTCTCTAGGCTGTCTTAGCACTTGAATTTGCATTCTGGCACTTGGGTTTTGAGGGCAGCCCTGGGCAGCAAAGAGTGACGGCAGCGCCCTCCTATTTCCATTGCCCCACAGTATTCGCCTGGCTCTAGAAAGCAGACAGCCAATGAACTGGCCCACCTGTCCCAGCCTGCCCTGCACCAGCTGCCCGAACACTCCACCTCTCTTCACTCTCCTCCCATGGAGACAGTATGTCTTCCTATCTGTCTACTGTTTCTGGCATATGATGAGCATTTCTTGGGCTTAGAGCCTGACAGAGAATGAGTGTCTTTATTCCAGGCAGCATCATGGTCTTTGGTGCTGCCAGAGCCCAGGGTCTGTTGGGAATGAAAAAGTGATGCAACCTCAGCTAACTGACCCTCAAAAGTGAAGATAGGTGGGTTTCAAGGCCCTAGCATTTCTCCTTGGAAAGGGGACCAGATGGAGCTTAAAATGTCACATGAGAACAAGAAGTCCCCAAAGGGATGTCAACTCTTTATCCCTCTCATGAAATGGGCTTGCACAGATTTAAATTTCCACACAGACTCTTATTTACAGTTTTTAGTAATATTAATCATACTAAGTTTTCAACATTGACAGCTTTTATAAATCTCTATCTTCCTTATTCTCTACCTAGGTGTGTGGGTTACTTTTCTCTTGTTGCTGGGACAAAATACCCAACATGTAAAATAAAGGAAGGAAAGGTTTATTTGGCTCACAGTATATGGAAGTTTCAGTCCATACTCAGATGGCTCCAAGGCAGATTGAAACATGGAAGAGGGCAGCAGTTCATGGTGATGGAAAACAGTAAGACAACAAGATCAAAAGGGAGGAGTAGTGGCAAAAATGGCTACAGAGAGTAAGTCTGTCTCCCTGCTGCTGCACTCACACCCATAATCCCAGCAACCCTCACATTCAAAATCCCACTGGATCGTAAGTTAATCATAACTCTAGAAGTCCACCTCATGACTTATATGAGGCTTTGGGCAGACAACTAGACACAAACTGTTAACACTAGGCTTCCTACTCAAATGAATTAAATTTAAGGGCATGAGGAGCCTGAACTAATGCTTTACGTATGTAGTAAGAAGTGCTGGATAGAAACAAATTTTATACTTGTGAAGAAAGTAGTACCCACCTCACTGAATATACCCTATAAGTTTCATTTCTCCCCAGAGTCACTACCCAAGCCATTTTCTCATTGAAAGACAAATGTTCTTTTTCTCTTAATTGGGTGGTATGCAGCATTACTATGAATTGTGAGCATCCAAGAAAAGACTGCAAGGTCACTTATTTGCATAGCTCATCTTCTACTACTTTTGCAAGTTTAAATAGCTTACATTTGTTTGAAGCACTAATAACTTTCTGTCATCAGTCTATCTTGAACATGTTACAGCCAGAAATGTGTGTACTTCATAAATGCACAACGTGTAGGAAGGAAGCAGTCACAGGTGACTTCTCGGTCAAGCACAGTATAAATCACACTAATCACAAACAAATGCTTCCCCTTTGATCTTCAAATACATATTTCAGTAATGCCACCCAATTTTCCATAGACTTAACTGTACTTAGCTGTATGCTCTTTTAAAAACATTATTTTCTCGTTTCACTAAAGTTGCAAACAAATATAGCTGCACTTTCTGGAACTACTTCTAAATTCAATCACAGCTTAGTGATGCTAACATGAAAGTATGCCAGGACAACCATAAGGTCCTCAAGAAACTGGTATCTTTCCTACACCTGCCCATCAGCTTAGAGAGGAAAGGTTCTAACACGAATCACCTACACTCACATCTAGGAATTGCTGCACTCTTTTTGTATAATTGTGAATTACAAATTTTCTCTGGGAAGGAAGTCCAGTCTTTAGTAAGCAGATGGGGCAACTGTATGTGGCATGAAGAAAGATGTAAGGGGAAAAGAAACTGGTACCTTGGGCTTCCCTAACTTACATTCACTAGGATAGTACCCAAATGTAAGTTTTCTTTTGGCACTTTAGGAAGAAGTTCCTCTTAGCTGTCACTTACTCCCCTGATAAAGAAAGAACTCAGAAAAAAATAGCAGCACTATTTTCTGAGCACCAACAGTAAGTCAGGGACTGTGGAGTGGCCCTACCATTCCTCAGTGCTGTAGTTTTAGATAATTTTAAAGATGGGAGAACACAAAGCTTCAAATTGGTTAAGTGACTTGCTACATCCATACATTACATAAGAACACATTGCTAGGCAAAGACTCTAAAGTTAGGCAAATATGAGTTCAAATTCATGTTCTACTATTTGCTACTTGTATGCACTGTAAGAACTTGGCTTCTGGGAGCCCCAGCTATCTCTCTTGCAAACAGGAACTATAATTTCACATGTCTCACAGAACTGCCAAACTGATTAAAACTCTAGCACAGTACATACCACAAAGTGCAGAACAAATCCTCACTATTCTTGTTCGTCATTATACTAAACCACAAAATACACATGGGCTAGAAGCCTACTTCAAGGTCCTATAGGGCTAAGAAGTCAGCTTTTCCAATCAACCCATTTATCCTACTTTTCTTAAAGAAGAGCAAGAAAAGGAAGAGACATCTTCCTTCATTCTCTTCCCTCTGCTTTTCTAAGCCTAAACATTCCTTCACTCAGCAAGAGATGGCCTGGCCACTGATTCAGAACCCTAACTCATGGCATCCTTTACTGCTTAGTACTAGTTAAGAATGGGCTTTTCATACTCCATCACCCAGAATAGTGACCTTTACTTGTCATTTCCCCCAAAAAAATGTGTTGTCACTTAAGGTAGGGGGATCAAGAAAGGACAAGAAGGAAAGAAAATCAGAGGATACACAGGAAAACAAAGGAGAGTATCGATATGGAACCAAGACCACAAGAGAAGACAGAATTATGCGATACCTCAGATGTTGGAAAACTAGGTCCAAGCTTGTTTACGTATGTTGTACATATACACACATAATAATACATAAACTGAAAACAATACAATCACTATAGAAAAGATTTTATACTTCGTTTTGCATTGGTAAAATAACATACATGATAATAATTAGTTAAGTATTATCTAGAAAACACTCTCCTATAGTAACACTTAGGTGCATCCTTCAAGATAGCATTAATTTATTGCTCTCAAATAAAAATAGAATGACGGTTCTCTAGAATACTTAATCTCCATACAAATATGTACATAGCTCCAGCAGTATTTCTTCTGATAACTTCAGAAGAAACAAGTGGCCCTACTGTTCACAAAACTGTACTGAAAAACAAAAATGATAGTACCTTACATGGAAGACCATTAAGACAAGTATCTGAAAAATATAAACAAAAACATATCTTACCCACAAAGAAGTACGCTATGTGGAATTTATGAGGTGCTAGATGTTTCTGTTATTCTAAATTCCATACCATTTCTCTCTTGTAAGGATCATAATCACAGAAATTAAGCCACATAATTTTCATTTTAAAAATATAATAACCAAATATGGCATAGTATTTTAAATAACTCAAACTTTAAAGATTCTCATTGAAAATGATTATTCACAGTTGTTATATTACACTAAACTTTTCCATAACAAAAGCAAAATGTTCAGTGATAGCAGTAACTTGAAAAATGTCCTAGAATTCTCTAACAAATCCTGTAACTCAGTGGTGTCCCAAACTTTCTGACCATGGAGATTATGGGGCCACAGAGTAAAGTGATCGACGAGGTATAATGTGCCTAAAGAGAGTCACCTAGAGAGAAAACATTCTCTCAGGCTTTCACAGAAAGCAAATTGGTCAAGCAATGGCCATGACACATCCACATGGCTGACACTCACAAAGGATCTACAAACTGCAGTACAGGGTTTCAGTATAAATCCTGAGGCGATTTTACTGACCTTGTCAGATACAAGAGTTACATTTCTTGTTATATAGGTCTTGCTTTATCTTGGTCATAACCATTCAACAGAAAAGTATAAAAATGAGGTGTAAAAAGTAAAGCCATATGAATAAGGCTCAAGTCAACAACTTCTGACATTGCCCATCCTACAGAAAAACCACTACTATTATGGACTATTGGACTATATTGGATTATTTTGCTGAATTCACGCACCTATACTATTTAAATGGCAATGAAATACCCATCTCTAACAAAACTAAACCAAAAAGGAGGACACAAATGAACCATTTTGTATCTGTATATGCAAAATAGGATAGATATACAGTTATTT
The DNA here is from genome assembly GCA_002564285.1 of Tympanoctomys barrerae. Lineage (NCBI taxonomy): Eukaryota > Metazoa > Chordata > Mammalia > Rodentia > Octodontidae > Tympanoctomys > Tympanoctomys barrerae. Next base: position 15,227 of record NDGN011532534.1, read on the forward strand.
TCTCTTAATTCAATGAGAAGAAAAATTTGTACTAATAGTATTTGGACAAGATATTGTATCTGCATCTTGTACTATGAATAACTACTATGAAGACAATAATATGCAATGCATTAATTATTGTAAGTCTCCTACTAACCTGTTTTGAAACCATCTCATTGCTATTTGTTTCTCAATAAAATTAACAAAAAAAATTACAAGAAATGCTTGTATACACACAAAACCCTCTATTTGCCTTCTCTATAACACTCAGAAAGCAGATTTCAGCAACAAATACTAGTTACTAAAACTATGTGAGCCCAAAGCCTACTACCAAAATCAGTTTTTAAATATACACAACGTCATTATAATTATTAGATGTTTACTAAACAGAACAATTCATGCTAACTCAAAAGAAGTAAATTTGGGTAATTACCCAATAATATACTATGGGTAACAATCAAGAGAAACGGCATCTGTCTCATGAGTCACCATCAAAGTACAAGTGTTCAACCTTCAGCCTTTCCTTCTTTCCTTCCTTCCTTCCTTCCTTCCTTCCTTCCTTCCTTCCTTCCTTTTTTAATGTATTTTGTACAGGGTCTCACTACACAGCTCAGACTCATAGTGATTCTCCTGTTTTCAGCCTCCCCAGCACTGGGATTACAGGCATGTGCCACCATACCTGGTCTCAGTGGCCCACTCAGCATGCCTGGGGGAGAGGCCAGCATGGTGCCGGGGATTGAATTCTGGTCCTGACACTTGCCTAAGCAGGCACTTAGTCCACTGAGCTATCTTGCTGGCCTTCTTCAGCATATTTTCAACGAATATGAAATGCTTGGAAACACATAACCCTAATACCATGGTATGGTTGGAATGCCGTAAGGCCAAGTCAATGTAAGAAAACGAACAATAAATATGATAGCTAAAGAAAGAAACACTGAAATTCCCCATGTCAAAAAACCATGGGAACCTAACACAGGAAAATAAAAGCTACTGTTTTTCTAACTGTGCTGTGCTATTACCAAAATTTGAAGAAATCTCCCAGTAAAATTACATCAATTTTATGAACAGGATTTCCTTGAGGCTGAGAAAGCACTGAGAAAACTGCTACTTTTTTCAAATCTATTGAGCATCCTTTAATTTTATCTTACCATGTATCTTCCAAAACTAGTTACAGAATAAGATATTTGATTTCAGATACATGAACCTGTAGCTGAAAGCTTCTAGGCACTGCATCTGTGTCCCACATACTTGTGAGGGTAAAATAAATGTGAGTGCTTGTGTTACCCACCCTCAAACACCTAAGAATGTGTAGGTATTATATTATGCTTATATTAGAGAACTCATACAGGATTTGTTTTCCAGCCAGTGACAGGTACAATTCAAGCACCACAAAATATACCATAAATAAAATTCCAGAGGAGTTTAACTACCAACTGGGGAGAAGTAAACTCACAAAGTGATCGTTTTTTAAAAATCCATAAAAATTTTTTCAAATCCCAAACTATTTCATATTTCTCCAATGCTTTTTAATCTGCCTACAATATTGTACTTAAACATGTGATGTCATTCTGTCTTACATTATAGCATTGTTATATTGCTGACACTTCAACAAAGTAACCTACAGGTAAGTACTCAAATACATTTACATGGTTCTCAGGATAGCAATGTTGGGAGGTGGTAAAACCGTAGGCAGTTGAGTACATTATTGTGTGTATGGCTCTTGGATGGGATTACTGTCACTACTGTGAGGGTCTAGTTAGTCTTCACAAGAATGAGAAGTTATAAAAGTGCAAGACTGGCCAGGCCCTACCCACTGGCTTCCTGTCTTGCACATACTCATTCCATAATGCCATCTGTTCCATGGGCCCTCTTGGCTGGCCCTCATCAGATGTGGATCCTAGGGACTACATGCTCTTTAACTTGTATTCTTTAAAACTGTGAGCTAAATCAATCTCTTTTCTTTATAGAAGTATCAGCCTCCAGTATGTTCTTACAGCAACAGAAAACAGACAAATACAGATTTGTGCTCACTTTTGTAGCCCCCAGGCCAGTCTCAAACTCACAGGGATCCTCGATCTTCCTGTCTCAACCTCCAGAGTGCGGGGATTACAGGTGTGTGTCACCACGCCTGGTCATGGCCTCTTAAAAATTTAAACTTACTTTTCTCTGTGAGAAAATGAACTGGGCTTTTTGTAGGTTACAAGAGTAGGGAGACAAAAAAAATAATCATTGACATCTTCTCTGTGAGTCAGAGTCACAGAATGCTCACAAAGTGCTCACTTTAATTACAGGTTCTAGTTTCTGGTTTATGAGTCAAACTGAATTCACTTTCATCTCAAAAGTTAGAGAACATACCTTATATGGTAGCAATGGTGAGAATATCTCAAAGTGTGTGTCACCATGCCTTAGAAAACTGAACAGAAGGAGGTGATCATGCATCTTTCCTTATAAAGCCACTAAGCTACCTACCTCAAACATGGAGTTTATACTAATACTATTTTTATAGGCTAACTGTATGTTCTATCATTTACTGAAGCAACATTTATTTCTACTTTAAGTCTAATATAATATGAATGTGTCTTCTTAAAGTGTGATTCACTACAGCAATGACACATTCACCTTTCATTTTATAGCTACAAAACCACTAGAATAGTAACATAAATTTTCTCTAAGTACTCTCCAGGAGAGTAACTTTTTTTTTTTTTCAAATAAAGGTTTTTGTTGTTTTAATTGAGAAAATCAAATGAGGTAGGAAGCACATTAGCCATTTTACCCTACAACAAAGTCATATGCAAACCAAAACCTTTATTCCTTGAAACAGAGTGAAAGCAAAATAACAACTGACAAACATAACCTAAATTTAATTTAAATGCATTTCTTTTGCATATTTATTTTCAGTATTTAAAAATCTAGAATTACATTTAAATATCTAATAAAATGAATGAAATTTGTTTTTCTAATTATCATATTAAAAACACAATCAGGACTGGGAATAAATATAACTCAGTTGGTAAAACTCTGGCCCAGTACATGGGAAGCCCTGGCTGGGTTTGATTGATCCTCAACATCAAAAAACTCCACACTCACAAAAAACTAATAATACAGCCCTATTTCTTAGAGCTGATTAAATATTTGTTTCATCATATTTTTATAGGTTTAGGAGAAATATCTATTACATATGGATATCTAAAAAAGTATTTTTAGATCAACAGGGTAGAAAAGAGAAAATACTGGACTGTGAAAGAAAGATCCAAACATTCTTCATAGACACAAAATACACAGGGACAAATTTATAACACAATTCTAAACTGAACAAAACCAACAAAGAAATTCAAACACAAGTGAATTTAAGGTCTGACAAGAAGTCTAAACAAAGAAAATCAGGGAAGTTTTAGAAAGTTATGTTTTCCCTATGAGTCAATATTATGCCTTTTTTCCCCCATAATTTTATTGAAAAACAAATAGCAATGAGGCAGTTTCAAACCAAATTGGTAGGACAGTT
>NDGN011532537.1:2381-25356 GCA_002564285.1 Tympanoctomys barrerae
AAAGACCCAATCCAGAAATGGGCATCTGAGATGAACACACACTTCTCAGAGGATAAAATTAAAAGGAATAAATATATTTAAAATGCTCCAAATCACTAGCAGACATTGGAGAGAGATAAATCCAAGTAAAAATTCCCAAGATTTCTAATGTTTGGGACATGGTTAATAAAATTTCCACTATATGGGGCCAGGGAGATAAATCAGTGGAATAAGTGCTTCCCTCACAAGCACAAACTCCTGAGTTCGATCCCTGTACCATCAATAAATAAATAAATAAAAATTTCAACAATAGTAATGCCAGCATATTAAAATGTCAAAAAAACAATAAAAGAAATTCAGTTAAATCAATAAATTTACACAATGCCTTTTATTTCCTGCTGCCCTCCCATGTCTAATTTCAAGTTCTGGAAAAAGACAGGGGCATACATAGGTCACCTAGTTACCTCAGAATAACATTTTAAGAACACTATTTTCCAAGAATCTGTGGGAGTACAAAATGTTCTCAATTTATTAAATGCATACACTAAGAAATTGTAGAACCTACCCTGGAGCCTAAGTCAACCTTGTTACTCTATGATATACTGTAATGGCCTCATTCCAGGCAGCAGGTTTTTTTGTCTTCCACATCCCAAACATAACTACTATGTTCTCCCATTGGAATGACAGCTCCCCCTGTCCCATCAGATAGCATCTTTTGGGGGGGAAAAAAGCACTGTATATCCCAAATCAAATCCAGTGGCAATTACTCCAGAGTTTCACAATTTAGCTGGCAATCTGCAAAGTCTGCCTCTTTCATCTTGTTTTGTAATAACAGCTTAGTTTGGAAAAAAACTCCTGGTTTCGAGCCTGCTGAAAATTACACTGCTCTACATCCAACTCCAATATACTCATCAAATAGATACAGTGTAAGACTCTAGAATGAAGAAACAGTGAACCGTGAAACCCAATCCACACCTGAATCTTTATTAGGATCCTGATTTCCAGAACCGCAGAGTGTCACTGATGCTGCAAATGTGTGGATTCAGGATATGCAACTCGACCTTCAGCAAGACATGGCTATGGGATAGCTATTTGCTCTCTCTGGGATATAGTGTCTACCTCTACCAAAGTGAGATTAAAATTTCAGGTGCAAAAAAAGTCAAATAATATCATTATTTATAACTAATGATTTAAAAATAGCTAAACACAACAATCTAACTACCAGCAATGTCTTAAAGAAAAAAAAAGGCTTTAACAATGATGCAAACTTAAAAATAAAAATATTCTAAGTTATAGGACATATGAAGAAATAACTGAGAATTCTTCCTCTAAGAGTAGAAGTGCATTCTGGGATGGCTAATATCATGTTGTTGAGAGATACTGAGCCCTGTGTTATTAAACTTTATGCATTGATGACCTGGAAATGGCAATTGCTTCTAAACTAGGTACAAATTCCCTCTCTGTAAAATAAGGTATATATGAAATCAAGATTTGACGAATTATGAGGTCCTTTCAAATTATAATACTTTGCACAAAAATTCCAATTTTCCATTTATAGTTTATCTAAATTCCTTAGATTTCTTTATAGTCACATCTTATTCATAGTTAATAGTGCTATCTTTCTGCAGTAACTAACATTATTAACTAAATATCCAAATTAGTTTAGTATAACATGAAATAATTTATTAGATGTTTTTTCTTATGATAAGCTCTTTAAAAAATTTTTAAATGACAAAACTCAATCAATCATGAAATGAGTATTTGATCTCAATAATCATAGAGATAATCAATATGCAAAAGAAAAAATAAAATTACAGCAATTACTTCCTTATCAGAGTAAGGCAGAGTGATTACTCCCATCTCTCTCAATTAGCTCAACACTTCTAAGAAGTAGAACAATTTTCTCCTTTTGTATAACCAGAAAATTGGACTTATTATTATTTCATTACTGTACCATTAGTGAATGTCAAAATTTTTTAGTTTGGTATAAAATAAAGAGAGTATAAATTCTCTACTGAAGTTCCCAATTGCAAAGTAGATTCCTTTAACATAACAGCATTTAAATCTGTGGGCAGCATTTTATCAAATTAAATGAAGCATAGGAAATATCAACATTCTCATCTTATTGTAACATTGATGATTTTTTGAGACGAAGATTCATCTCTTCAAAAATGAGCCATTGTATCAGAAAAATATATGAAAACCAAGAACTGTCTTTCATTTCAGGGAACCAATAAACACTTGTAGAGTGGATTATGGATTCTCTTTTTTTTTTTTTTGTGGAAATGGAGTTTGAACTCAGACCCTTATACTTGCCAGGCAAGCACTTATTCTACTGAGCCATCTCCCCGGCCCCTAGATTCTCCAATCTTGCTAGCCAGTTATTTCCGAAAATATAATCTTTCTTCATTAAATGCACACAGGACAATATTTTTTTAAATTTATGTCTCTGGTGTATTGCTATTAGTACATAAAATCATGTAAAATAAATTCTTATTTTAGATTCCTTATTAGATAGTTAAGTGAACCAGATTTTTCTCTGGGTGTGAATGCTGAGGTGGGTACATAGGGTATAAGACAAATAGCTGAAGCCTGCTTTCGATTTATAGGATTCTTATTTCTAGCCACCTGAGGATGTCACCAGTCAGAGATGCAGTGCCTTTCTTTCCCATCTATATCCAGCAAGGGAGAGAGAAGATGCTTTGTATCCTCTGTTGGATTTCTCTCTGTTAATCCAACCCTGACCCTTCTTGCCCTGTCTATATACTTCTCAAGAAGTGGATAAACACAAACAGAAGCTGACTATTTCACCCTTCAATACCCACCTTAATTCATAAAAAGCAACAGTTCCACCCTCAAATATGAATATGTTTTATTTCATTTTTTAAACCACTGTATTTTATGTATCATGACACTGAAACTGTTATAATTTTTTTTTATTCGTGTCATAACTCCTACCCAATATTCTCTAAGAGAAGCTATTTAGTCCTACAACAATCAAATTTCCAGTCCCCTTATTGAGTCTCCCATCAGAATTACATGTTATAACTGAAGTGATTGAATGACAGCTTTTTTCAAACACCAGAACAAGCTAGAGTCACCAAGGCCAGTACTGGTACCAGGCCCTGGGTTACTTGTTAGCAGATGTGTGAATTCAATATCATGATCTCCAGTGGTTGCTTCAGCTCCTACCCTCATAAATTACTTTCTAGGCACAGTAGAGACAAAGGGTGTATGTTTCTTTTCTTTTCTTTTTTCTCTTTTACTTATTTGTTTGGCACAGGTCTTGCTACACAGCTTGGACTCAGTGATCTTCCTGCCTCATCCTTCCCAGAACTAGGTTTACATGTCTGGTTTTCGTGGTCAGCACAGAGTCTGGGACTGGCACAGCATGTGGCATCAGGCATCAAACCAAGTCCTTGCACTTGCCAGGCAGGTGCTTAGATCACTGAGCTGTCTCCCCAGCCCTGTCTATTCTCTTTAAAGGCAGAGCTGAGCAATGGCATCCATTGTGATTCTCATTCTATTGTGTGAAAGCTTTACTGTGTAGCCATGTAAACCATTAAGGGACAGAAAGAAAAAATTCCTTAGCAGGGTAACTATTGTGGGTTATACAGCAGTGGAAGAAAGGGCAGTGAAAGGGAAGGGGACCAAGAGATGGGGGGAGAGCCGGGAAGCAGAAATAGAAAACAATGATGTGTACCCACTCCCCTCAAGGAATAGAACCACCATGTACCACAAACATGTATTAATAGTGACAAAAGTAAAAAACTAACTAGCATTAACTCTCATAATCGTCTATTTATCTATCTCAAATTTATCTATCTCTTGTTTTAATAGTGACAAAAGTAAAATCTAACTAGCATTAACTCTCATAATCATCTATTTATCTATCCCATATGACAAAAATATAGACAAGTAAAATCCCTGGAATACATGAGAGCAATTATTTTCTAATGCCAAAGAGAAGTAATATCTAATAGTAGTTCCATTCTCCCCTCTGGGTATTAAATATGTAGTGAGTTGAATAAAACTCTTTTCAATTATGAGGGTACATTTGTGGTTGAAAATAGCTCTATAATTCTATATTTCTGATGATTAAATCATTTATTGCTCTTCACATCTGTCCTAGCTGTGACTTTTTGACCAAAACACAACTAGCAAAATGGCATTTGCTGCATGGTTATGACAGATTAATTCATGGGTTTTGAGTTCACAGGCATCAAGAGCTAAGTGAGTCCTGTGGCACATGGCACACCCACTCCACCTTACACATGTCACTACAGCTCGGGCGGAGAATCTTTACAGGCTAAAGGTGAGTCTGATTGACTTCTTCTCAACTCTACTGCAACCCATCAGCTGTGCTGTAGTTATGCTTCGGTGGAGCTGCCAGACATTTCTGCCCTTATTAAGCATTTTAGTATCCATAACCATGAGAACAAATTACTAGTTCCCACAGAAACAAATATACCATATGCAAAACCATGAAGTTTATTAGTGAAAGTTATGTTAAGACACATAGCTAGTCAGTTTTAAGATTCTATGCACATGACATCTGTTCTTCCTTTCAAGAAGGCTGAGCACTAAGTACAGCAGGTTTCCTGTCCTTCTAACATCTCTGGTGGAATGCCCCCAGCCCCAGCCCTCTGTGTCATCAATGATTTGCACACTCCCAGAGGCTTCCCCAACCTCTGGTTCCATTGTCGTGACTTTAACAATGTAAAGCACAAGTTGTTCTACCCTCATCCCACACTCCATGTGTCTGCTGGCTACTTGCTTGCAGTTGGTCCCAGTGAGATTCGGATGCAATCATGATGAGTAGTTTAGGGATCCAATGAGAGTTTTTATCAAAATACTTGCAAGTTCCTGTAATAAATCCTCAGTTCCTTATCAGTCATGAGACGGGGAATGTGACTGAGGAAGGACAGGAATTGGGAAGAATCTCTCCTCCTGTTCTATTGACTACCCATCTATATCCCACTTGCTCCACAGAGGTGGAGAATACTGACATGCGGATGTAGCCGTATCTGTCCATCTTTTCTAGATGAACTAGCTCTTTTAGTTTCAGTTTTAAACTTAACACAAACAAGATTATATAAAGCAACAAATTGCTTAGTGTACCCCAGAGTCCTTGAGGCTCTCACCCTAATTTAAATGACAAAATAAGGGACATTGTTTCAAGTGGATTAGCCACTCACTTTCAGATGAAACTTTTAAAATCAAACTACTAAAATCAGAAACTATTCTATCCCGGAATCAGTCTCTACTGAATATTAGCTTATATCACAATCTCTTTCTTTTCCTTCTGCTTCTAGTTCTGATCTGGAAACCCAACATGAGCTACACAGGAAGTGGCTTGGCAACTTTCTACATGGTCCCCAAGTGAGGAAATGGTACCTAGTGATGAGGGAACATAAAATACACCTCTGTGGGAAAGCAAGGAAGGCTCACAAACCTCTTTTGGGACAGAAGGCGACAGAAGAGAGGCAAGTCAGCTATGTATTTTTGTCTATGTTAAGGATTTTAATGATATTTCCATATTAATTTTTATTTGACTACCCATACATAACCCTTCTAGTGTCCTAGTCTCCCAGCACTGTGTCTCAATGTTGTATTTTATTCTCTCTCGGCAACTTGTTCTTGTAACAATAATCAGGGAAATTACAGCCAATACTGTTGTACATGAGCTAATCTCATCTAACATCTTCGGTTATGGCACACAAATTCTATATTGATATTAGACACAGACATGGTGCCTTAATACTGGATAGCAAATGAAAATCTAGTATTTAATTTGGTAGAAAAAACTACTGAATCTTACTAATAACAGCTGAAATTAAAGTTTTCACTGCTTCATGAGTTCAAAGTTATACAAAAAATTAAATTCTGTTATGACACTGGGCTATCAGTTGAATGCACAATGCATTATGGCTATTATCTATGCTATAAATTATATTATTCAGTTTAGTTAAACTAACTAATTCACATCCCCGACTACCATCTGCATCAGTGACAAAGAAGTTACATTAGGCTTCAAAGGTGGTGTATGGCATAATCCCCAACTAAGGTAAAAAGCAGGGAAGACATTCTAAGGAGCAAACATTGACTGTCTTTACATTCATCACTATTCATCAGTGTGTGCAACTCTTACGTCATGAAAATAGACAGGATCTCTACAGCTCTCTACAAATCATGTCGGCAGTGCACATCAGCTACCATCCCAGCACTAAGATAAAACACTGGATGACACCAACACTGTAAGGAGTCTGGTTGGCCCCCACCTTCAATAGGTTTCAGTGCAATGCTGGATAGCTTGAAGGAGAAACAGCAGGGAAAGAGGGCTGGCAGGGAAAACCTTCTTGCATCACAGTAGTCAGGAAGGGAGGAGCCAGGGACAAAAGCATCCCCTTCCCCATCTCCTCTGCAGAGACTTGGCTTGGCTGGGCCCCGCCTCCTAGCATCACATTTAGGTGGATGTGTGAACATATTTAGGTGAACACTTCTGTGGATGAGTCCACTCGTGAGCATAGTTCACTGGGATTTAGTCACCTTCCAAACACATGACACACTGGGGGACATTTTAGAGAACCCTAAAACTATACCAAAATTTATATATTGCTATGTGTTCAGTCCATGTAGCCACAAATAAACAAATTTTCCAAGCTCTCCTCTTAAAACTTATTTTAAGGGATCAGTGAGATATCTCAGCGGACTAAGCTCCTACTTAGGCAAAGCCAGGGATTGAGGTTTGATCCCCTACTCCATTTGCGGCCCCGGCCCGCATCCTGGGTTCATTGAGCCTGCGAACAAAAGTTAACTGTTCCTCATCCACTTCAACCTGATTTTCTAGATAGTTTGCACTGTTGTCATTCCTTTATTGAAGATAGACACTTCTTTCCCCTTTCTCACTGAGTGGTATTTACCTGATAAAATTATAAGCTTGTTTCATTCAAATTCTTTACACGCTGTGCATTGTGCAAAGCAGCACGTAGCTGGAACAAAACCTGAGTAATGTCTCTTTCAAATGTATGACTGTGAATCCCAAATCAATCTAGAATAATTCCAAGTAATTGCGCTCTACTCAGTCTAATGGGTCTCTCTTTTTTTTTCCCCCTCAGGTAAATGTTTTCTTTCTTTTTTTCTTTTTTTTAGTACCAAGGATTGAACTCAGGACCCTGCACTTGCCAGGCAGGTGCTTATTCTACTGAGCTATATCCCCGGCCCTCAAGTGACTATTTTGTATCTTCTTATACAACTGCTATCAATACCTCCTCCCCTACTCTTTTTATCAGTTGATGAGTTTGCTACCTAGTTCACTGGGAATACAGACTTGTTTTGTCTTGTTTTGTTTTGGAAACAGGATTTCATTATGTAGTTCAGGCTAGCATTGAATTTGCAGCAATCCTCCTGCCTCAGCCTCCTGGGTGCCAAGATTACAGTTGCAGGTTGCCACCTCAAGCCCTGCAGTTTGGTTTTCCACGAGATCACTGAGGTTTTCTTGACTCCTACCCCATCTCTGCCTCACCAGCAGTACCTAAGTTCCCTAACTCTGCTTCCTCATCCTTTACTATCAAATAACTACCCATGGTATTATATAAAGTTATCCATGTTTTCCCATGAATAAATTAATCAAGACACTATATAAAAAACTGACAAAATACAACATAACCATACAAGAAAATACAAAAAAAAAAAAAAAAGGAAAACAAAATTGGGAATATCCTGGGAAAAGTGAGGCAGTTAATTTCGAACACAACTTCAGGGTTTCAAATAAAGTATGCAAAGTCTCTCCCTCCTTGATGCTCAATGAGTTGGGTCTGTGTCATGAGGCTGCTTTGCTTCTTTACTAAGATGTGTGATCTTCCTCTGTGGAGCCACTGAGGTTGGCTCTAGTAGCCTGAATTTACCCTGGCAGCACTGGACTCTCAAACAGAAAAATGTTTTCCCATGAAAACTGTCAGCAATGTCCCGTGAAGGGCTCTGGCTTCTGAAGTGAGAGCCATTGGTTAGATCCTTTTGAGCGGCTCTGAAGACTGTTTATTTGAAGAGAATAGTTTATTTTCAGGAATGCTGCTAAATGCACTTTTTTTTTTAACGTTATATCACACTCTTCTCCTCTTTTAGCCCTACCCTATAAACTAGCATGGATCAGAGAGTAATTTCTGCTGGCACAAATCAGCTTTGGGAGGAAGGGAGGAAGCACAAGGTGGAAGCATCTCAACTGTTGCTCCTACAACTTTACTGGGACAAATGCTTTGGGAACAGTGGAATTGGCATTATTTTATGATCAATATCAAAAAATTTGGAGAAATTGAAAATTCCAGAAATTCCAAGTTAACTATACTTATTCTATTTTATTTTATATTTTTTTTTAAAAAAAGACTAGTTGATTTTGCAGGAATTAATAATCTTTTCAAAATAAGTGGAATTTTACCCACTTTCATTCTAATATCAATCAGCTATTCATACAATGTTCTTATTCATTTATTAAGTCATTGAGCTCTGTGATTGTCAAATAAAACAATTTCACCATGCCTACTCTGTGTAGTTCTAAGAAATAGGTAACAGGAATGCAGAGATTAATAAGATAGGTGTGAGAATGGTATAAACACTTAATGGAAAGTTTTCTTTTGTAACCAGTATGTTAAGACCACGATTATAGTAAATAAGCTCTGTATTTAGCAGACTCACTTACAATTTCTAAAAATTATCATAAGTAATACTTACAGAAAGCTATCTCTATGACACTCATTCTATTACGTACTTTATAATTAGTTCATTTAATCTTCATGCTCTTCTGTACAACATGCTATTATTGTCGCCCTTAATGGAACTTTCTAACAAAAACCCAGAAAAAAGAGATATAGTTCTTATGGTTGAAGAAGAAGTGAAGCTTGGATGGTAATTCAGCAGTCTAATTTCAGAAACAAACAATTATATTTAAAATTAGGAAATTTTGAAGCTTTATTTGATAAATTACACCTATTTATCTTGTATTACATGTGTAGTAATACATATGTGTTACTAAAATGGCTACGTCAAGCCATTTAACAGAGACATTACATTACAACTCATCATGTTTTATACCGAGAATAGTGAAAATGTGCTCTATTAGTAACTTTTTACAAATACAATGTATTATTTTAATCATAGACTTTGTGTTCTGCACTAAATCTCTTCATTGGATAGCCTGCTGTTTTTCTGAAATGTTTTGTATTTTGACTATCTTACCCCTGCACACCCTTTGGCCTCCCATAACCACCACTATACAATACTCTCTACTTCTGTGACACAACATTTCCTATTATATGTATAAGTGAAATTATGGAGTATTTTCTTCTGTGCCTGGTCATTTCACTTAACCTATCACTGCACTTAATTCTCCTAATGTACTTTTTCACTTAATATAATATCCTCCAGGTACAGTGTTGCAATTGCAAATGGCAAGATTTACTTATTTATAAGGCTGAATGATGATGTAAAAATAAAATTCCTCCATTTACTCTTTCATTAATGAACACTTGGGTTGATTAAAAACCTTTAGTATTATCAATAATGTTGCAAGAAACATAGAACAGATGTTTCTTTGATATAATGATTTCTTTTCTTTTGGATATATATATATATATATATATATATCCAGAAATAGAATCACTGGATGATACAGTGTTTCTGTTTTATACTTTTTGAAGAAACTCTGTATTAGTTTTCATGCTATTTATATGAATTAACATTTTGACAAACAGTATAGAAGAATTTGTTTTTGCACATCTTTGTCAGAACTTATTTTTTTTTCTTTGCTAGTAGCTATTCTAGCAAGAGTGAGGTGACATGTCATTATACTTTCAAGTTACATATCTCTGTTGATCAGTAATTTGGGACATTTTATCACATATTATGTGGATATTTGTACTCCATGTTTTGGAAAATCTGCATATGGTATTACTGTTCACTTTGAAATATGTTACTTGATTTCTTGATATTGAAATTGAGTTGTGCATCTCACATTTTTAAGTGGAAATCCCTTGTAAGATTATGATTTATAAATATTTTCTACTGTTCCATAGGTTGTCTCTTCACTCTGATGTGTTCTTTGCTATATTTCAGGGTTTCATGCAACCCTGGATATTTTCACTTTCATTGCCAGTGTCTTTGAGGTTTTATCCTCAAATCTATTGTCCAGAGTAATGTCACGGAGTTTTTCTCTGTGTTTTCTTTTTCTAGTAATTCCACAATTTTAGGCATTATATCTAAGTCTCTCTAATTCATTTTTATTTGATCTCTGGATATAAGTATTAAATTTCATTCTTCTACAAATGGATATCCAATTGGCCTAATACCATTTATTGAAGAGAATATTGTATCCCATCATGTATCCTTGCCATCTTTGTTGATTGATTGAACATCAATGGGTGAGTCTGTTTCTGTTTTCTCTGTTCTTTTCCATTACTCTATGTTGGTTTTTGTTTCAGTCCTATGCTGTTATGAACATTATACCTTGAAGCTGAAGTTGAAGTCAGATAACATGATAACCCAGCTTTATACTTTTTGCTCATGATTGCTTCAGCTATTGAGATCTTCTGTAATTCCAAGGAAATTTTAGTATCAATCTTATGTGTATGAAAAATATCATTGGATGTTTTGGGGGTAGTTTAAGCATTTTAATAACTCTGATAACCCTGGAGCATGGAGTGTCTTTCAATTCACTTGTGTCTTCCTCAGCTGCTTTTGTTGATATTTTATAAATTTTGATGTATAGCTCTTTCTCCTAATTGATTAATTTATTGGTAAGTTCTTCACTTTTGTAGCTACAGTTGGATTTTAAAAGTATTTTTTCAGATAAATCATCATTTTAATATCCTACAGATTTACTGAATGTGTAAATTTGCACATAATTTCTAATAGTTTTGATACAGATATGTATAAATATATGTATATATGTGTATATATGAATATATGTATATACATATATGTGTATATATGTATATATGAATACATGTATGTATGTATATTCATGAATATATGTATATGTACATATGTGTATAGATACGAATATATGTATATATATGATGTCAGCTACAAAGAGATAACATTAATTGGAAAATGTGTGCAGAGTGTGATGATTGCATTTATCATGAGCAATTTGCACACACACATAGCTGATGTATTACTTTTTTCTCCTCTTCCCTTCTCCTCTCTCCCGCCTTTCATTTCCTCCCCATTCATAAAACTTCTTTTTCTGCTTTTTCTTCAATTCTTTCTTTTCCTTTAAATCTTGCATCCACTATCTTTCCTACCCTGCCCCTTCTATTTTCCTTCACATTTGAAAGTTTCCCTACTTCCAAACAGCTGTCTCCGTTTTGCTCCTTATGTGTAATTGGGCTCCTCCCACAAAAGAAATAAAGCAATAGTTAAGTCCATTTGTCTCATTTATTTCATTAACAATTATGGCATCAAGGTGCATCCATTTACCTAAACATGCCTCAAGATTTTCCTGCTGTATGGCAGAGTAGTGCTGCAGTGTGTGCAAACACCACATCTTCTTTATCCATTCATCTCCTGATAGACATAGGGGCTGTTTCCGAGATTTAGCTATTATGAATTGTGCTGCTATGAACAGAGGCATGGATGTGTCACTGTATTGTGGTGCCTTTAAGTCTTTAAGGGAAGTAACTGGGTTACATGGAATCTCCACATTTAGCTTTCTGAGGACTCCATCATGGTTGCCCCAGGAAGCGATGGAGGTGTCCTTTTTCCCTACAGCCCTTCCAGCATTTCTTACTGATTTATTGATGACAGCCGTTCTTTCTGGAGTGAGATGGAATCTCAATGTTGTTTTAATTTGCATTTCTCACGTGGCCAATGGCGTTGATCATTTTTTCATGTATTTATTGGTTGTTTTTATTTTCTATAAGAAGTATCTATACATTTATGATGCCCATTTTTTGGATTGGGTCTTTAAATTCAGAAGACATAATTCTTTTGAGTTCCTTGTATGTTGTAGATATTAGTGTTCCACCTTAGAAGATGGAAACATACTTTTTCATTATGTATGTTTTCTCTTAATTCTTTTGGACCTTTCCTGCTGTATAGAAGCTTCCTAACTTGATGTAATCCCACTTGTTGATACTGTGTAATATTTATTGTGCAACCATGGCCTATACCTATATAGTCAAGACATTTACCTATTCTCCCAGCAGATTTTATTTAAACTGAGATAATTTAACTTCTTTCATCTTAAATCAGGTGGCCTTTATTTCTCTCACTAGGACTTTCAGTACTATGTTCAACAGAAGACAAGAGTAACCATTCTTGTTTCTAATCTTCAAAAAACTTTCAACTAACACCACTGGGGATGATTTATGGACTTTGTCTTTGTGGCACATGATCATCATTGTGTGAAAGTACATTCTTTCGCTACCTAATTTGTTGAGAGTATTTTTTCCATAAAAGGATGTTACATGTTGTCCAATATTTCTTTTGCACCTATTGAAACAACCCTATGGTTTTTATTCTGCATTACCTTATGTGATCCATCTCATTCATTAAGTTTCACTTATTGAAAAGATTATTCTAGGACTGATGAGATAGCTCAGTGGTCTAAAGTGCCTGCTTAGGCAAGCTTAAGCAAACACAGGGACTGCAGTTCGATCCCCAGCACTACATGCTGCGCCAGCCCAGGACCCAGGGTGGGTTGAACCAGCAACAATAACATTATTCTACATATGTCTGTTAGGTCCACCTGGTCTAATGTGTAATTTAAATTTGATGTTTCCTTCTTGATTTTTTTATTTGTGTTATCTGGCCTTTGCTGAAGGTGAGAAATGGCAGTCCTGTAATATTACTATAATATAATTTGTCTTTCATTTAAAGTATTTTAATATTTGCTTTATATATTTAAGTGGTGCAGTTCTAGTGCATGTATTCTTCAAGTTGTTATGTCCCCTGGGTGAAACTTTATTACTATAAAATTATGCTCTGTATGTGCCTTTATAGTGTATCTCCAAAAGTCTATTTTTTGTGATGTAAGCATAGCTACCGTGCTGTCTTTGGCTCTCTTTCCATGGGATACCTGTTTCCACCAAATCATTTTCTGTTTAAGACCAGTTAAGGTGGATAAAGACCTAACTGGATTCCTCTACAAGGACAAAGGACAAGGGCATCACACAGGCTGAGAGTGTGTTGCAAGTTCTAGTGAAAGCTAATATAGCTGAGACTAAGACTTTTACCTGAGCATGTATTAATAGATAAACTGAGGCAGATGAATCTTCTGTTACTCTAGTTTATTGTACCCCTATTTGGATGAATGAAAGGAAGATGAACCAGAGGTTGAGACCCTTCTGCCCTTGCCAGTGCAACTGACTCTGTGTTTGTCATTCCTCCTCATTGGTGTCTGCTCAGGGGACCAAACTAGTAGCAAGAATAGTTCCTTGTAAGATGTGCCTTGGGGAGGGGAAGGCCTGGAAGAGTAGGCTGGTTCTCCACAGCAGGCACCTGCAGAAGAGACCTGGGACCTGCAGGCTAGTCTTGGCCAACTGTAGTCCACATGTGTCCTTAAAGGTGACTTAAATATCTCTCATTTCTTCTCTCTCTCTCTCTCTCTCTCTCTCTCTCTCTCTCTCTCTCTCTCTGACCTAGGATCTCTGTCCGGAGTTATAGCCTAAGTCTTTTATTTAATTTCCATTTTGAAGCAGGGTCTTGCTAAGCCACTAAGTTGTCATGCTGGGCTCAACTTCTGATTTTCCTCATTCAGTCTCCCAGTGTGCTGGGATTCCAAGCAGACACTATTGTGCTTGACTTGAAGTGAGACTCTTCTAGGCACCTCACATTCGGGTCCTGCCTTCTTCATTCTCACCTCATTGCATTAGTTGAAGTTCCAACCCCATATTAAAATATTTATCACTGGCTACTTAAGAAGTGTAAGAGGCTTATTTCATTTAAGAGTTCTAGGTACAAATTCTAATAACCACATCTGTTCAGCTCTCTGATGAGGGTGGCACATCATGGTGGAATCTCATGTCAGAGCCAGGCCCCACAATGCCTTCAATCACGTGCCATGGTGCCACTGAGTATCTACTGTGAAGGCCACCTCTTGGAGTTCCACCGCACTGCGGCAGTGCCCTCCTAGTAACTAACCTATGACATATGGCCCCTAGGAGATGGCCATTTGTAACATCCAGTCACCTCTAATTTTTGACTAGAGAATTGAGCCCATTTACTTTAAGGTAACTGTACATAGCTAAAGACTTACCAATGCACCTGTGATCACTGTTCTGGTGTTCCATGTGTACTTTATCTTGTTCTTTTCTTGTCTGCTTGCTACCTTCCTTTGTGATCAGGTAATTTCCTCTGGTGACTCATTGGATTCCTTACTCATGATCTTTTCTGTCCCTACTGTATGATTCTTCTATTGGTTACTATGAGGCTTACATAGAAATCTTTTAAGATAATTCCAGGAGGTAATTTTACAAAAGCAATTTAACTTCATGTTCACAAAAACTACATTTTTCTTAAAACTTATCAATATTTAAAAATTTAATATCACAATTTATACATTTTATACACCTAACAAATTATTATAACTATTATTATTTCAGTAATTTAGTCTTTTAACCTTACATTAACAGTATGAATTATTTATACATGGACATTTTAGTATTAGCGCATTCTCTAGTTTACTGCGTGCTTACTTTTACTAATAAGTTTATACCTCTGTGGTTTTATAGTTTAATGTTAGTAATCAACAACCTTTCTTTTCCCTTAACATTTCTTAAAAGACAGGTAAAGATGATGAACTCCCTCAGCTCTAGTTTGCCTAGAAAAGCCTCTATTTTTTCTTTACTTCTGAAGGCCAACTTTGTTGAACTGGCTGTCATTGGAAGAGCCCTTTGCTAGTCACCATATCCAGAGGTGGTGCACAGCCCATCTAGCATGGCCCTGTCTGGGCTCACTGCTGGAGATTTTTATTGAATTAGAATAATGCAAAGATTCACAAGAGGATGGCTGGGACTCTAGGTGCATGGTAGTGGACCCATATCAGGTCTGGCAGGGAGCTGAAACCCGGATCTGTAGGGAAGCTTGAAAGCTGGGCCCACAGTGTACCTGGCCTCAGGGAAGCTGGTAGCCTGGGCCTGCAGGGGTCAGCTAGCTCCTGAGACTGTCACGATCCAGGGTCCACAAGTTCAGGACTGAGGCTTGGGCTCACAGGAGCTAATCTACCACCAGGGTGGACCTGGATGCTGAATCCACAGCTGGACACTGGTGTCTACTAGGAGAATCCTGGATTCGAGGTGGCCTGAAGCAGTCACTGAGCCCTGAGGCCAGGGGTACCTCACTGGAGCAAGCCTAGAGCCCATGACACAGGGCCTGAACTGTTTCTGGATTGGTCTTGGTGTCAGTCCTGTAGCATTAGGAAACAATGAGAAGATAAGATGCCACAAAAAGAGACCGAGTGCACAGGAACAAGGAAGCTTTGATCACAAATTTGCCATTGTCTGCGCCCTGACTTTGGGTCAGGACCCCCAGAGTGGTCAGTCCCTGCCTGAACTTTGCTTTTAAGTTATTTATTTTTCAGGTTTACATAGTAACCACATTATCTCATCCTCAAGAATTTTCCGAAGAATGTCACGCAATTGCCATGAATTTTACAATTCCCAGACATTATTGATGGTCTCTCTGTCCTGGGGTATATCAGTCTAATGTTTACCTTACTCCCCAAGTTGCTCTACCTATTTGTTCCTATTTCATGACCCTGATTTTCTCTAAGTGGGTTTATGGTTAGCTACCTAGGAGGGGGTAAGGAAGTCTGTTTATCTACAGTTTAAGTAAACTTAAGTGACCCTCCTTTAAATTGGAGTCTCCTTTACTTCCTTCAGTTCTACCACCTCCACCTGACACCTAGGGCTGCTCAGGATTGCCTGGTGCTTATGTGAGTCTGAAACTGGGGCTGTGAAAACCAGCTCAAAGCCTAGAGCCTCTGAGTGTTGCCCTGTAAGGCACCAAGCAGAAGGCACTGATACTGAGATGAGCGTAGCAGTTCCGCCTTGCAGGTAGTGACCTGGTCCCAGGGAACACGGAGACTGGCTGCTTCTGGGGTCCAGTCCTGCTTCTGAAGCCCCAATTTGAGGATGCAAAACAAAGTCTGCAGCTCACTTCCCTTTTTTCCCCTCATGAAAAGTATCTTGCTCCATTCTGTGCTGCTTGGAACTGGGAAAGAATCAGCTCAGCTGATGTGAAACCATCCTCCTTACCTGTCTCAAGGCATCTCTTCTCGTTTCTGAGCCACACCAAGGTGCTGCAATTGCTAAATACTTGCTCAGCCCTTGAGGAGGTGTTTCCCAGCATGGATAGTTATGTAAGTGGATGCTTCTGCAGGAGGTCAAGCTCCTACACCCCACTGTGCTAGCTTGCTGCTATACTTCTGGGTCTTGACTCTTCAATTGCAGAGCGACTCCTGACCTGGTACAAAGGAGAGGCACAAACGAAAGACTGGCGCTTGGTGACTGAGTAAGCAGGGTCCACATGGGAATTCCAGATCTTTAAGGAACAATTTTTAAAAATGGTTTCCAGTAAAACATAGGAGGATTTAGCAGTCAAGTAGAACTTGCGAAATGGTGTACTTGCTGTTATACATAGACATAGACACCGTGGTCAGAAACAAGAAGGTGTTGTGGATTCTTGTTGCATCTTTCATTGTATTCAATAGCCAATGGCTGTAATTATAGATTACTTTGCAGCACAAAGGAGATAATGATAGTAATAGCAGCAAAGAAGCCCATGTTATAGCAGATGTTTGTTGTAAGTATACTTTTTAAAAAAGATTTTTTGATTTTTTTTTTAAATTTGATTTTAACAGATCCTGTTTGTAGTGCATAAAGTGTATACTCATCTGGGTAAGTGCACGTGCATGACATATTTTGGGTTCTGTTTGTTTGCCCTTCCCCTCACACTCCTCTTTGTCCCTCTGCCTCTAGATCCCCTCCTTCTACTTTTGTGACTGTGTTATTATTGTTTTACTTCTCATGTGTGATGTAGGAGGTTCACATGCATCGTGTGCATTGGGCACATGTACATGATACATTTTAAACAATTTTCCCTTTCCCTCCGCGTCCTCTCCTCCCCTTGCTTTATCTCTCTTGGATCCCTTCCCATTTGCAAAAGGTCTACCTCCTTCTTTCCTTCCATTGGTCCTTTATCTGGCTCTTATTTTGCTCAAATGAGAGTTACTGGCCAGGGGATGCAGTCCAGTGGCACAGTGCCTGCCTGCCAAGTGTGAGGTCCTGAGTTTGATGCCCAGTACCAAAAATAAATAAACTAATTAATTAATTAGTAAAATTCCCCAAATGAGAGTTACTACATGGTATTTAGGCATGTATATCTGTTGCCTGTTTTATATTTAAAACAATGTTCTATTTTTCAGGTATATTCATTTTCCTACAAATGTCTGAAATTTGTCCTTCATTATAGTTGTGTAGTATTCCCTTAGGTATAAATACCACAATTTCAATTGACCCACTATTCTCCCTGTAGAGACCTTCCTTCTCCCAAAACCTAAAGACATATCATAACAGTATAAGTATGCTGGTTTAGTTATATTTCTCTCACTGCTGAGAGAAAATACCCAAAGTTAAAGGAGGACAGTTTTATTTATCTCACAATTTGTAGAGGTTTCAGTCCATATTCAGTTGGCTGCAAGCCAGGGTGGCTTGGCAGAGGGGGATAGCAGCAGAGAACTAGTTCTGGTGAACAGAAGAAGCCAAGAGCAAACAGGCAAGGCAAAAGACAAAGCACTTTTCATCCCAGGTGTAGCCGGTCATCAGCAGACTGACTCAGTAAACACATACCCTGCATCTCAGCACTGAACCGTGAATCAACCACACGCTCTAGATCCCTGTCTCTGAAAAAGTCCCACCCCCAACTGTAGGAAGATTGGGGGAAATCTAGGGACAGGCCATAATGCATACCAATGTTTACAGTAGCGCAATTCATAAGCATTAAATCCAGTAAGCAGCTCGTATGCCCACAGCAGACACATGGACAAGGAAATGTGCTCATTAAGCTCTCTAGACAAGGAGAATTTGGATATTTCAAATATGCACTAATTGTTGAAAACCACGGAATTTTTACCTTGGAAAAAAATTATGTTTGAATATGTGTAAAAGGAACATTAAGCATAATCTTTGGAAGGATGGTCACAGACACGGCAGGGAAGACACATATGAGTACCATCTAAGAAGGACAATGACCAGGAGAAAAGCTGCTCCACTTTGTACGGACATTCTGAGCATAGAGGTGACTGGCTCCTATTAGATCAAAAGCAGGCTTTTAATTGCATCATACATTGAAAAAGTGAATTTGATCTAAAAACGATACAGCAGCCTGAGCATACTAGTTATACCAGCATGCGTGGGAGTGTGTGCATGTGTGCATGTGTGCGTGCATGTGTATGTGTGTGTGTGTGTGTACAGTAAAAGATAAATTGCCATTACTCCATTCAAAATACTCCTCCTTGCTTTGAACACACGTATTGTTCTCGCCACTGTCTGAAGCAGTTCTCCAGCCATACCACCTTGGACGTGCCCTACTTCATCTGAAGCAGTTCTCAATGTGATTGCTTTCCTTAGTTATCCTGTCCTGGCTGTCATGCTGGAGTGAACTGATTCAAAAAAAAAATTTCTCATAGTTATTTTGACTTTGAAGAGGACCAAATAATCATAGGATGTGAGATCCAGTGAATAAGGTAGATGATATAACACATTTCTTTTAAACAGAAGTCACTGTACACCTAGGTAAACTGTTTCAGAAAGTAGCAAGAATGATAAAAAATGTTGGAAGCAATGGGGAGTAGATTTGTAGGAGACTTAGGGGATTCATAATATTGTGTCCCTTACTGTAATAAATTGTTGTTCAAATATTTTTATCATACTTCATAAGAAAAGAAAGTTTTAAAATCCTTGTGTCATATATGAATTTTATATGATTCAAACTTCTCACTGACATATTTGATTAATGTCATAAAAGATATTTCCATTAGCCTGATCCAAGTGATAATATATTTTTATTTAATGATCCTATTTTTATATGTCTTAAAACTAAAACATTGGGGTTGGGACGATACCTCAATAGAATAAGCACTTGCCTGGCAATCATAAGGTCCTGAGTTCAATCCCTGGTACAGAAAAAAAAAAAAAAAACCAAAATGTATTGTACTTACTTAATATATAATTGTATTGTACTTACTTATTTTATATAATAAATATAAAGTAAGTGTTAAAAGTTTTCATGGTAAGGAAAAACAAAACAGCTAAAAATGTCCCAAAGTCTAACGGGAACTAGGTGAGCATATCACACGTCCTTTGACTCAAAAATAAATTTGTACTCCAATCATTTTATCAGAAAGATGCAACATCCCCAAATGTCTATCTAGGATTCAAAAGCAAAATAAACACATTAAAACTTTTATTATTATTTCTCAGATAATCTCTGCTGATTACACTTAATAACAAAAACTAATCGAATATGATTTCTAACTTTCAGGAATTAAAATTGAGCAAAGATCACTTAGTTTGTAAGTGAGAAATGAGGATGAGGATTCAGGGAAATCTCTGTGGTGTGAAGGCTGTGTGGGGGCAGGGCTGGCGTGAGCGCAAATAAGTGAGGCTCACAGTCTTAAGTTTATCCCACAATTCATTGATTGTGTTTTCAGAACTGCCAACTTGACAGGAACGCTGCACACAATCATTTACATACAAAAAGATAGCATTAGAATTGCTATCTCCCTATGGTGATGTGGCAGGCCTGTGATACGGATTAAAGGAAATGAGAATCCCTCGACAGAGCCAGCCAAAAAGCCGCTTCTGCTTTGGAGTGTACGCATTTGGGTTACAGTTTCTATTATGTTTCCGTTTTAACAGTACATTTGAGTTTCACCTTATTAAGTTCATTTACAGCAGTGTGAAAGTCAGTGTAATAATAGAATAAATTATTTTGAAATTAATGTTAAAATACTAAAGACTCCAAGGCAGCTTTGATGATTAAAGTTGACTATAATGGCTAAATGTTGACAATATAATATATTCTCCAATTATTTCTCTGAATATTGCATCTCATGATACATTTCTTTGACTCCATGTGTTATTCTTTGCATTTAAAAAGGCATCACTGAGTACATAACCATAATCTTGGTGTGGGCAAAGCAGAAATACAGTAAAATCAATAAATTGAAAAATATGGGTATATAAATAATTTATGAACTCAAAAATAGATGTTGCATTTTCATTTATATACAGAGATATTAAGAATAAGTATATAAATCAGCAGACTGTTCAGAGATACAGTGAAGAGTAATTTTGCCATGTAATTTTGTGTCTAATTCAAACTATCACTGATTTTAGGGATTATTTATGTCTTATGTCCATGATGAGAGAGAAATTTAGCTCTACTGTATGCTAAAGATGAGTGGTAAGAAAACATTATGCTCCACATCAATGTACTTATATTTCAGGCTAAGTCATTCTCTTTCAACCGTGGCGAGCAGGTGATACCCGAGAAGGTGATTTTAACAATGATCCAGGAAAGTTATACCTAAATACTCAGCATGCTAATTTATGAAAGATAAAGATCGTAAGGAATTGTGGATATCGATGATGACTTGACATTGCCGAAACAGCAAGGTTAACAGGTCAAGGAAGCCTTCTTTTTCTTTTCCAGGAAAAATAGCGAAACTTAGACAAACGGGCAGGAATTTCAGGCAAAAAAATATGGAGTTTTTCAGAGCTCTGCTTTCTGAGTTTCAGGCACACTGTTCCCTCTCACACACAGAAGACTCTGAATCTGATTTTAGCTGTGAGCTCACGCCATTGAGGAATCTGGGCGTGAGAGTGACATGAACACGCTGCATTTATAAAGGCAGTGTTCAGTCTTCTGGGACATTTTACAGTAGATGATTGCTCTTCAGCCACGATTCTGTGAAATGAGTGAAAGTGTTCTACATCTGCCCTCTTTATTATGATAGCCATTCACCATACACGACTACACAGCGCTAGAAATGTGGCAGGTATCATGGCTGCCAGTTGGCATGGGTCTTTTCTTTTAATAATAATGAATGTTAAAACTAAATCACAGACTAACAGAAAAAGATTTAATTAAAAAGTTAGAAGGAGGGGCCAGTGAGGTAGCTCAGGGGTCTAGAGCACCTGCTTAGGCCAGCTGAGGCAGGCACAGGGGACCACAGTTTGATCTCTGGCACAGCATGCCACACCAGCCATGCCCTCCCAGGCTGAGCAGGCCAATAATAAACAAACAAACAAACAAATAAATAAATAAATTAGAGGGAATCTAGAAAAGAATGTAGCTAGAGGAGGAACTAAAGAGGGCACATCTGACGTAGATGCTGACACCGATGGAGCCATAACAGGAGGCCAACTTTTAAGGATTAGCTGATAAACTGGGGTAGTGTTGGTCATTACCTCAGTGCTATATGTACAAAATCATGACAGCTGAGAGATGCTCTTGTTTCTAGAAAAAGCATTATTGTTGTCCATGGTGGTCTCAGTCCTGTGGGGTTCCACTTTTCCTAGAACCAGGTGATCACTGATCTAGGGAACTACCTGGAGGCTTCTGGGTATAGCTGGGTGTTCCTACAACCCTTACCTTAATGTCCTCAATCCTGAATATGAATAAGAACCTGCAAACTGTGGGCTAAAATCAGTCCTGTTCTGTCAGTTCCTCACAAGCTCTCCCTTGGTGACTACCGTATCCCTATGCACAGCTGAGCAGAGATTTGATCCAAGATTTACAGCAAGGAAGGACACAAAATGAAAGTAAAACTTTGTTGTTTTAGTTACATTTCAGGCATCTGTGGGCCCAGGAAGACCATGGTTCATAGCAAAAATGAGTTTCAAGTATTCGACTGTCCTATAGGAGAACACATGCTTTGCATACAAGGTCAGACTTCCAGATTCTGCCTTTTGACTATAGTGGTCCCTGTGTCATGCCTACGTCACCACCAAGATCCTGAATTTGTTTTATGTCAATCTATTTTTCAGATCAAATGTTTACTTGTACAAAGAAAAAAACCAAAAGATATATTGGCATGTAAACATCTGGAAATGCATACAAAGGTTGCCAGAGGACAATAAACTGTTGACGGTGGATACTTCTGCAGCATGGAAGAATGAAGAGACTAATTGGGGAAGTAGAGAGAAAGAATATTCATGTTTTTCTGCAGATATTTTCATGTTATTTGAATCTTTTGCAAAGAGAATACATTTACACATTGTTAATTTAAGAAACATTAAGAATCAAAGAGATCTTTTGATTGGGTCTGTTAGCATAAAACAGCACAGTATTTTTTGTATCTTTATACTATTGTGCATGTTTGTTTCAGCTTTATCCAAAATTAGTTTAAAAAATTATAGCCAAGAATGTATTTCTGTGCTGGAGTGCTCACCTAGCATTCACATCTATCCCCAGAAATGCAAAATTTTATGATTTATTCATTTATTTATTTTTATTTTTACTTTTATATTTTCCATAATTTTATTGAGAAACAAATAGCAATGAGATGGTTCCAAACCCAATTAATAGGACAGTTTCAATAATTAATACATTATATATGTAGTGGTTATTCATTGTACAAGATGCAGACATGATATCCTGTTCAAAAACACTATCAGAATGAATCTTTCTATTCACTGAATTAAGAGAATGTAGCTGTATATCTACCCTATTTTGAATATACAGATACAAAATGGTCATTCATTTGTATCCCCTTTATTTGTTGAGTTTTGTCATTCAAATATTATAGGTGTGTGAATTCATCAAAATATCCCAAAATAGTCCAATAGTCCACAATAGTAGTGGGTTTTCTATAGGACTGGTGATGTTAGAAGTTGTTGACTTAAGCCTTTTACAGCTCAGCATATTGATATGACTTTACTTTTTATACTTCGTTTTTATACTTTTTTGCTGGATGGTTAAGACCAAGATAAAGCAA
>NDGN011532551.1:3741-17416 GCA_002564285.1 Tympanoctomys barrerae
GAGAGAGAGAGAGAGACAGAGACAGAGACAGAGACAGAGACAGAGACAGAGACAGACAGAGAGCCCAACAGAGAGACAGAGAGAAGACATAACCATAGCGGCTAGGTGGGAAGCACAGCTAGCTCACTTGATTCCCAAGACCACCCTATACATTTGATATTATTATTGTCCCATTTTGCAAATGAGGAAGCAGAAGCATACAGAACGTGCCAGCATCTCCCAAAGTCATAGGGCAAAAAGTGGCAATGTCAGGATTTGAGCTCAGCCAGCCTAGCCCTAGTCCACCTGCGTGACTTCCCCTTGGGCCCACTGCTCCGCCTGCCACTCACTACCGCAGGAGCCACTGCCAGCAACCTCGGCACCCCGCTTCTCTGAAACCTGCAGTGCAGAAAGAGCTCAGTACTTATTCCAAACCCTGCTCTGGAACAGCGCTGGCCTTCCAGATGTGCATCTTCCTCTGACCCCAGAGGACCTCTGACTTCCTGGTATAGACTCCCCACTTCTCCTAACACCCTAAAAACTCTCTGGGGCTGGGGAGACAGCACAGTGGAATAAGTGCTTGTCTGGCAAGCACAAGGTCCTGAGTTCGATCCCTGGTACCACAAAAAGAAACAACTGTCTAACCCATGTCTCCTCCGTGTCGGGGAGGGAGTCTACTAGGTCCTGTACCCTCCCAGTCTTCCTGAAGTCCTCTGTAACGTGATCCTTTGGTTCCTTGGCAGGAAAGGAGTTTGTGATGGGGAAGGTAAGTGCGGCTCGGAGCACAGCACCTGGGCTGGCTGCGCAAACTAGGATTGCTCAGAGGCCTCAGAGCGGACTGGAACAGCACTGCCGTCCCCTGTCAGTTTGGCTGAAGTGAGCAGTAAAGAAATGGTGGCGCTCTGGTGCTAGACCCGGAGGCACACGCCTGCTTGCCCTTCCAGCCCTAAGAAGTCCTCCCGAGTGCTCATGTTAGGCCAGAGTCCCTTCCTGCAGCCTGACAGGCCAGTGGCGGCTCCATGTCCCTTTGAGAGCACAGTCCCTGTGGGTTTCCGTTTAGCTAAATGAGCTCTGCTTCTCCCGTAAAAGACACTTTAAAATGTGAAAGGGAAGTCCACGAGGAATTATGCAAGAGCATCAGAGGCAAGCTCGGGCTGCCTTGAGGCGAGATGGCCCGCGAGCTCCCTTCGTGCAGCTCTCGTCTCGCCGCTGCCTGCTGTCCCTGTCTGGGATGTTTCTGTGCACCTGCCCGTCCTCTCCCTGGAACCCCCGGCCCCCAAATGTCCTCACGTGTGGTCCTTCCTCCCTTTCCAAGAGAGGTGGAGCCTTTTGGTGGTAAGCCACAAGTGCTCCAGCCACGCGTAGGGTTAGAGCGCTCACGCTGCAGGCCTCGCAGAGCTCGTGCAGCTTCCGGCCACGTGCAGGCGCACGAGGAGGAGGAGGAGGCGCAGCCGACTCTAAGGAAAGAGCCCGGCCAGGGACAAAATCCACCATTGCTTTGATACTGGGTTCGGCGCCTCCAGACCTGTGAGAAATCAAATGATTTGTTCTTTGTAAACTACTCTGTCTATGATATTTTGTCATCAAGTCACACGTGGACTAAGACAAATTTGTATGATTTCCACAGTTCACCCCTACTGTATGCATAGTAACTAAATTATTTTCTATGATGGAATAAAATTCTATTGCAGGTATACACCACATTTCATTTACCTGTTTGTTGATGCCCCTGGGACTATTTCAACCCACAATAATTATGAGTAAGAGTCACATGAACACTGGCATATAACATATCTGTTACGATCTCTACTTTCAGGTCTCTTGGGTCAGTTCCTAGGAGTCAGCTACTGGGTCACACGAGAATTCTACGTTCAACTATTCCAGGATCCCCCACTTGACATTTTACCAGCAATGCATGGGAGTCCCAATGTCTCAGCTTCTCACTATCAATAATTATTTGGGGGTTTTGTTATGATCATCCTAGAGGGTATGCAGTGACCCCCCACTGTGGTTTTCACATACATTTGTGCGCCTTCATTGGAGAGCTAGCCACTGAGACCTCTTGTTAAGCTGCGCTGGCCGGTTATTGTTGGTGGTGCTGAGTCATGTGGCTCTTCATACACTGTGAGTGTTCAGCCCTTCTCTGCAGGATTTGCACATATTTCTCCCATTCCATGGGCTTTCTTTTCCCTCTCTCGAAGAGAGTATGTTGCCATTTGATGCACAGTAGTTTTAAACTTTTGTGAAATTCAATTTATGCTTTCTTTTGTTCCCTGTGCATTGGTGTAACATTTAAGAAGCCATTGTTAAGTACAAGCTCATGAAGATTTCTGCTTGCTTTATCCAGAGATTTTTTATATCATTTTAGCTCTTAAGCTTAGCTATTTAATCAATTTCAAACTAATTTTACGTACTTTATGAGACAAGGGTCCACTTTCATTTTATTTCATATGAATGTCCAGTTTCCTCAAAATAATTTGGTGGGAAGACTCTGTTTCCCTCACTAAATGAGGAAAAGCATCTTATTGAAAAGTATTGGATGTGTGTGGGGGTGGGTTCTTCTAGATTTTCTATCTGCTCCACTGTCTACACGTACATCCTTTAGCCAGGACCACACTGCTTTCTTTTTTTTTAATTTTTAAAATTTGTATTTATTTGTTGAGTACATGGTTCATGCCCGGTTTGGGGGCTGACAAGGCATGTGGTACTGGGCATCGAACTCAGGTCCTTGCACTTACCAGGCAGGCACTTAGACCGCAGAGCTATCTCCCCAGCCTACGCTGCTTTCATTACGTTAGCTCTATAATAGTTTTGAATGCAATAAAACTTTACAAAAATCTGTGAGTCTTCTAAATTTTTTCAGATTGTTTAGTTTTTGGAGTCCTTTGAAATTTCATGTGAATTTTAAGATAAATTTTTCTATTTAAGAAAAAAAACCAATCTCTCTTGGAATTTTTATAGAGATTACCTTAAATTGTAGAGCACTTTGGACAATTTATCATATTAACAATGTTAAATCTTCCAATCCATGAATATAGGATACTTCCTGCTTATTTAGGACTTCTTCAATTTACCAACAGGGTTTGATTGTTTCCAGTGTACAAATCTTGCACTTGTATGGTTAAATTTATTCCTAAATATCTTATTCTGTCTAGTGCTATTTTAATTGCAACTTAAATTGCATTGTTATCTTAATTTCTTCTTTAGATAGTTCGCTGTCAAAGACTAGAAATACAACTAGTTTTTATCTGTTGAGTTTCTCAGTGTGCTTGTTGCCCTTTAACTAATTCAATTTTGAATCACGTCCCTGAAGGGTATGTGGCGAGTGTTCAGGCACTGGACTTATGTACCAGTAATGCATTAAGAAAATCCAGAAAGCAGTCCTTGTCCTTCGCCGGCAGTTCAGGAGCATACACTACCAAGCTGAGTCAGTTTCAATGACCGAAGCAGCAGCAGCATCACCTGCAGGCTCCTGGGCTGTTTACAGGTGGAGACAGACTGCAGGAGGCACAGGTGGGCTGCGCAGGTGCCTCAGAGCACCAATCCTGGCCCTTGGCCCTGCCGTTCTAGCTCCCGGGTGATACCCTGAGCCACCTGACTTTATTTTGTCCAATCCTTGATGATCATCCAGGCTTAGTTTTTGTTGCTTACAAGGAAGGATCTCACTTAATATGCTCCACACAGTGCACCACCATGAGATAGGCAAACATATATTCATTCCTCATTTGTTTTTAAATTCAATGGGATATGCATTTTATAATATATTTACATCTTATGAATATTAAGAAGCTACAATATAGCTTATAGCATCCTAATGAGTATAAATAATGTTAGGGTTTTGGGAGGGTGTATTTGTTCATTTCATTTGCTTTAAACAAGGTCTCACTAGATAGTTCAGGCTGCTCTTAAACTCACTATGTAGCCCAGCCTGGCCTCGAACTCCCTGCAATGCTCCTGCCTCAGCCTTCCAAATGCTAATGAGTGTAAATAAATAGCAGCAACTCAATGTCTTTCTAATTTCTAGGAGTCTGCCATGGGAAGCCTGGGGAGCGGACCAGCTGGTCACTGTACACTGAGAGGCTTGACGGCTCGGATCCTCGGGGTCCCATCAGACCGGATCCTGGTGTGGAGGAAAGCGAGGCTGAGCCCTGAGCCATGCGCATTCCAAGGGAGACGGAGCGGTGCACGAAGAGAAGGCGGCAAGATGGGGGCCGCGCAGGCTCCTGGGGTCACCACAGAGACCTCGGGTTTGAGTGTGAGTGAAACTGAAGCAGATGGGAGGTTGGTGAGCACAAGAGCGATATGATCTGTTTATATTTTTGGAACTATTACTAAATCCTTCAATCAAGCTCTGCCCTGGATCGTATTTTTAGCACCATCTGTCCAGCCTGCGTCTGTGTCTCAGATGACTTGAAGCTAGCAGAGGTAAGCCAGGGTCTAACCTTAGCCCCGAAAGGACTGCGTCTACTGGATTAAGTGCATAACTAGCTCTATAGCGTGACCGCTTTCCTTGGCCATTAAATTACTGAGAGATATCCTGACGGTAGATATGACTTCAACTCATTCATTTAAAGTAGGTGCAACAGTTCGTTGCAGGAGGGCAGTTATCCATTCTCTTGTTAAGGGACAACATATAGATAAATAATATTGGGATGCAGACACATGGACACAGAGACACCCACATGATAGAGGCTATTTGACATATAGTACCTCGTATGTGATAGATCTTAATGTGATAGATTATACAATACAGGCATATATTAAGAGTGCATGTTGTATCATATAGATTTAATATGTCATATAAGAAATGCACCATACAATAATGCACAACACATAATATACAATGTGTAATACACAGGAGTGATCAAAAATATCTATGGCAGGGCCAGGGATACAGCTCAGCAGCATAAACTCCTGCTTGGCAAGCGCAAGGTCCCAAGTTTGATCCCTGGTATTGCAAAATATATATTTTATATACTGTATACTTAAACGTTGTCACCAGTCTCCCTCAAAACACTCCTTGCTTTGAGCGTGCCCTTACCTTTGTTCTTGTCACTTGCACGGAAGCATCTAGGGGCTGTGGCCACAAATACGGGACCGCTGCTGCTCAGCGCCACCCAGCACGAGGCAGCCTTCCTAAAGCCTGCAGTGCGTCCTCACCCCCTCACTCAGCAGACTGGGCTCTGCAATCTCTGGCTCCTCCTCGGAGTCAAAATGACCACAGAAAGGAAGGCTGTCTGATGTAGTAGTGGCAAACCTGTGGCCCACGCGGTGGTGTGCTTTTCTTTTAGAACGAAAGATGCTAATGGGTTCTGCTGTTTTCTCTACACTAAAACCTCGGTGTTGGAGAGTAGTTGGAGCGCTGGCACCCGGCGGGAAGTAAGTGGGTCTGGGGTTGCAGCTGGGCACTGCTCTCCAAAAGGCTCGTCGTCGCCACTCTGATCCATTCAGGACATCAAGGCGGCCACACGGTTCAATGGACGACACTCACACACCGGGGCTTCCAGAACTGCTTAGGAAGGCTGCAGGAGTGACGAGATGAGCGCATTCAAAGTGAGGAGGGGCTCTGAGAGGGATTCCTGGCCATGTGTGTTCATCATCAGAAAATACTTTTAACTTAAATACACAGCATTTTCAACTGCTTTTCTTATATAATGAAGTTCGTACCAGCCAACATATAGTATGTGTTATGAACAATGGTACACACTATGAAAGCGTCTTAAAGATAAGCAGTAGTTCCTCCAAAACCACAAAGATGCAGAGAGAGGGAGGAAAAGAAAGACGAAGGAGGGATGAAACAGCTTGACAGAACCAGCCGACACCGGGCCCCTGAGCTGGCAGATGGGCACAGGCACATGCAGGCCCGCTTCAGCTGCAGAGGCAAGGAGGGCCTCTCGGACACCCGCTGGTCGTAAGCGTGACCGGTGGGAGATCGCTGTGGCTGTCACCTCCCTCACTCCTCTCTGGGCAGAGAGCCTGTGGTCCCTCGCAGTAAACTGACAGCCAGGTGCTGACACCTGCTAGGGGAACATGGTTGTGTCCTGTCCTTGCTCCCCCAACACAGTCCATGCTGGAAGTCACTGTCTCTCAGGGGAATGGAGTCTTAAGAGGCCCTTGATTTGAAATGCAGGTTAATAAATCCCTAATGAAACAATGTATTGCAGATGCCTTATTTAGATAAATTCCCAGCTTTACTAAGAACTACTTTCCTAAGAACTACTAGGAAACCAGGTCATTTATGCTTTTAACTGGGGCGTGTTCTTTTTTCCATCTTTTGTATACATAGTCTTTTTCTTCAGTTTGAATGTGTGAGCTTTCACATCTCTTGATTTTCACCCTTGAAATCTGTGTCTGGTCACCCGGTACCACTTTTCAGCAAGCCCTGCTGTGGATGAAGCCACGCCCAGATTTTGGAGAGGGGACACTTACAAAAGATAAGATGATCAGATTTAGAACCGCTCATCGTCCTGCGCTTGGGACACACGATTGCATCGATATCCCTGGGCCCTGCGACCCTCTTCAGAAGGCATGTCACATCCATTCATGTAAACAGGAAGGAAACAAAGCCAATTAGATCCCTTAGGATATAAATTTCAATACTGACTGAAAGGTTTTTTTCCCCCCACCCCCAATCTTGCCTTTGCGGGATAACTCTGGCGGGATAGCACCAGGGAAGCTACTGCGTCTCCCTGACAGCTGGGCTGCTGACCCGGCCGCGGCGACCGTCTCAGATGCACATTGCAGTGGGCCACAAAGGCGCACACGCAGTGCGGGCGAGCATGCACCGTGCCCCTTCCACCAGATCACCAGCAACCGAGCCACAGACCGCGGGATTGTGTATTAAACTGCAAATCCAAAAGGGCGCTAAGAGACAATTCCTATATAATTTTGAAATCCTATTTGAAAATCACGCTATCTTTATTCTTTATGCAAATAAATGTATGCAGAAGAAAACTCTCTCATGTGCCAAGGCCAGGACTCCCAGTGCACGTGCTTCTGCAGTGCTGTGTGTGGCAGCATGCAGGGAAACTAGGGCGGTGATTTGGTCAATAAAGAACTGACTTATTGAGCAAAGGCTGACCTGTCCGGCCCCAGAGCCTGGTTCTCCCCCAAGCCCCCTTTCCACTCTTTGGTTGCTAGTGGGCTGGCCGCAGAAGATGGTGCTTAGGAGGCCGCGGTGGGCCCGAAGCACAGCCAGCACCCTAAAGAGCTCAGCAGCAGCCACGGTGAGAACCAATGACTCGTACAAAAGAATGTAAAGTGTCTCCTGCGACATGTTTTGAAGGAGAATGACAAAGTCTTTCGAGAATATTGTGAGATGACAAGATGAATAGAATTAAACGCGTCCAGCTTGCTGTGACCTTGATGCCCCCCACGTAACCTGAAGCCAGCCCCAGCTGAGTCCAACGCGAGCGGCACCAGCGCCAAATTCACAACCGTGAGCCAGAAACAAATGCTGGGGGGTGGCCACCGGTTTGCAGCTGGCTGTTCTGCAGAATTGTCATGGTAGCAACTGGGGGACACTAACATACAATGTATGAGACAAGTACGATCAGAGAGGTCAGGAAAGATACCCTGAGGTGGCTGCGGGTGACAGAGGGCCTTGCCACTTCCTTCACCATGTCAGACCTTAATAAGATAATAACAGGGTTTGTTTTCAGGTTCACGTTTTCAATCTGATGCCTTTCATTTGGTCTCCATGCTCAGGCTCCTTGACTTTTTATGGCCCAATATTTGCAAAGCTTGTGCCTCAGCTGTTTGTTAGCCTGGGAAGACTGAGAAGATAAGAGAGAGACCCTGGCAGGCCTAAGGCAGGATGCAAGCTGTGTCGCAGAAGCAGTGGTGAATTGGTAACTACCTTTCCTCAAGGCAGTGAGGACTAAGCCGGGTCGAGAGCCCAGAATCCCCACGTGAGGCGAGACGTCAAGCACTCCAGGTGTGATGATGCAGCCATGGGCACCCAGAGGCCAGATGTGCAGACGGCCAGATGTGGGTGGTGGACAGGAGGTTTCCAAAATGGGGATGTGGAAGATTTCCCAAGATCCGGAACTGAACGATGCTGACAAGAGAAGGAGGCTGAAGTGACAGAAGACAGGGAAGATTGCTGAAATCTGGGGGAAATCTCAGGGGAGGGAAAAAACCTTCCAGAGCACTGACCTCATGGAGCACTGTAAGTGAGCCACGTCCCCAGATGCTGCTGGGTTCATGTGGACCACACTGCCATGTCCTCCCAGCAAGCCAGAGTGTCCTTCGCAGAGAAGCCGCCACATCTGTGCAACTACAGAGTGAGCACCCAACTCCGCTCTTGAGGAGTGCAGGTGACCACCCTCTTGGGGAGCCCCGTGTGACTTTGCTGTACCTTCTGCAACCTCAGAAAGTTCCAGAGAGCAAGAACTGGAAGGAATCTGAAGTCACCAGCCTTCGCTTATCATAGAAAAAAGAACTGTTCAGAATCGTACAGCATGGGGGGACCAGACCATGGTGACTTCCAGCATGGACTCCTCCACCCCAAGACCATGTGCTGAGTTCTCAGCAGAACGTAGACCTTCAAGGTCCCACTGGATGCTGAATCCACTGGGAGAGCCAACACTGTGTGCAGAAAGGAGGACTTTCCTGTATGGGGCACTCGCCAGGTGGAGAGACGGGGTCACCCAGGGCATGCGTCTCATTCCCTCATGGGTGGGGTGCCTGTACTCTCCCTGCTATGCACTGTCACATGTCTTTCTAAGGAGATACCCTTGGCTGGCAGGGGTCAGTCCCAAGCACTGGGCCTGGTCCCACGCTGACTGCTTGACATATTTCCTTCAGTGCAGATTCCTTAGCGCCACCGTTCAGGGTTATGCAGCTTATCGGTGTGAAAACCGGGTGGCATCATTCATGGACACCTTGAGGAGAAACAATGCCTCCTGGAGTCGGCCGTGTGCCCCCTGAGCATTTCTACACAGAGATCATGATTTTTTTTTCCTACAGGTCTACAGGGTCTCACTACGTAGATTGGACTTGTAGTGATCCTTCTGCGTTCAGCCTCCCGAGAGCTGGGATGACAGGCGTGCACCACAACACCAAGTCTCAAAGTCTCAGTGCGGGGCTGACACAGCAGGCCTGGGGCTCAAAC
Source organism: Tympanoctomys barrerae (assembly GCA_002564285.1). Taxonomy (NCBI): domain Eukaryota; kingdom Metazoa; phylum Chordata; class Mammalia; order Rodentia; family Octodontidae; genus Tympanoctomys; species Tympanoctomys barrerae. The sequence goes on from NDGN011532551.1 coordinate 12,836, forward strand.
CCCAACTACTGCATCTGCAATAATAGGCACTTTAATCCACTGAGCTCTTTGGCCGGCCCTCAAGAAATTTGTTCTCCCCAAACACATCTCCACGGCAGCAAATAACCCAAGGAAAGTCCATCCAATCTGATTATTTCACTTTTTAAAAAATTATGTGGCTTTATTGAGATATAATTAACATATAAATACTACATGTGTTTGGTATAGACTGTCTGATGATTTTGGTGGTGCCTACAGGTGGGCAGGACTCCTTAGAAAGCTGTACCTTGAAGTTGTAAATGCAGCAAGAATTTCCTTTGAAACAAAAACCTGTTGTGATCAATAAGTTAAAAAAAAAACAGCTTGAAAGAATAAAGTAACTGGGACATTCATTGCCAGTCATTAACCTGATTTTCTAATGAATATGGCATCAGGCATTCATTAACAGTCATTTGTGTTTATGTTGAGCAGTGGATGTATAATAGAGGTTGGTAAATGAAAGCAAAATTAAACCAGGGAATTTTGGACACTTATAAAGCAATTAACTTGTTTGGCAGTAATTACACATTGAAAGCTAAATCAAGTGCATTTAGAAAGCCATAAGAGTCACCACATAGACCAGGGGTGGTTTGCTCTAAAATAATAATAATAATAATAATAATAATAATAATTAATAATAATAATAATCCCTTGCTTTCTTTCCAAATCAAAGAGAAAGGCAAAAGTATGGTGTAAATGACAAGCAAGGCTCAGGGCTCATGGAAAAACATGTCACAGCCATATGTTAGAGAAGAAGCAAATTATCAAAAAAAAGTGCACCTCCATCAGTGGAAAAACAACAGCAACAACAAAATGAAAACCTGTATAAGACAATCACACAGACACAGGTGGCGTACGCGGAAGGGAGCTTTGCTCCGCACACACGTAGACAGGCGTGCTCAGGTGCACCTCGGTCTAAATGCCAAACTACCTCTTCATAGTGTGACTGTAAAGATGCGTCCAGAATACGGTGTTTCGACGAATGCCCGCTCTATCTCGGTAGAAGACTTCTGATCTGGACAGTTCTGTCTCCAGACAAGTGCCTGACCCCCAGCTGTGATCTGACCGAGCACAGTGCTAAAGGTCGAGAGTGAGGCACCCCTGGAGAAATCATTCCTGAGCTGTCAGTAGAGTGAGAGAACTAATCACAAAGCCCCATGCAGTCCCAAGATTTAGCAGCAGAAATGTTATTCCAAAAATATGGACAAAATCCAATGAAGTATACAAATGAGGAATCATTTTGGAATTTTCTACCTTACAATATGCAGCCAAGAAATACTTGGAGGGCACACCCTCCCTGATATTATCACCCCAGGCACGGGGTTTCTTCCCCGTGTAAGGCTACAATGCCATGAGGGGTCTGGGGGATCTTCAGCTGGGTCCCTAGGTCTGCTGGCAAGGACCAAGCTTTTCAAAGCCAAGTCAAAGTCTTGATCATACTCAAACAGATCTGAAGATCCATGTGCACATTGACAAATACCTCAAGGCATTGCAAGCCCTTGAGGGTGAGTAGCCAGAAGAAAGGTTCCCAGAGAGATCTGCAAAGGGCAGCTGGCTTTGTGGAAACATTTGCCAAGTGCCTGGGTGTCCACTCTGCCAAGAGCAAATACTTGCTTTGCCCCTGGGATGGGAAGGGAAAACGGAAACCAGGAGATAGATGGCTTTTGAGCTGCTACCAAAGTTAAAAAAAAAAAAAATCTGTTTGTCATGACGGAATAGTGTGCTTCTTTCAAAAAGATGTGGCCTCTCCTTACAAAGATATTTTTAAATAGAGGATCAAGATAGTAAGATGAAAACTTATTTTCACTTGCTTGAACACTGTATAAATATTTGGATTGCCTAGTTAGTTATAATCCCATAGGGAGGCTTCATTTCCCATTTTCTTGATCGGGAAATTTCATCCTGATTTTGACCAAGATCACATCACTGTACTGATAATAATGTTTCACTCACTTGGCAACAGGCCCAGAAGCAACTCTTCTTAGGTGAACACAGGTAACTATCTGGAGATTCAGGAAATTCACCATTCCTAAATCCACTGCTACCTATCTAGTGTTTCTCACACATTATGGTGCATTCAAACCCACCTCAGGACTAGTTAAAATGCAGATTGTAACACAGAAGATCTAGTGTGAGTTCTGAGATTCTGCTTTTATAAGAAACTCCCAGAAAATATTATTACCTAGACAAAGTACTGATCTGTCGATCCATACGGACACCACTGGTTTAAGTTAAGTTATGAGATCAGGGCCTGGTGAGATAGCTCAGAGGACAAAGTGCCTGCTTAGGCAAGCGCAGAAGCCAGGGTTTGATCCGACCCACCCCTGGGTGCACTGAGCCTGCCACCAAGACTGGGTAATGTGGTACACGCCTATAATCCCAGCGCTTGGGAGGCTGAGAACAGGAAAGTCACTGAGTCCAATCTGTGTAGTGAGACCCTGTAGACTCTATACTAAATACATCATTAAAAAAAGAAAACAAAAACTACAAACAAAAAAGAAGTTATAAAATCTGAATGAGAGGTAACTGAAGCCTTAGGAACAGGTCAGTTTTCCTCAAATGAGAGACATGGAAAGTCTAAAGGACCATAGTAGTAAGCCATAGTAAATGATTCAATAGAAATGAAAGCAGAAAGAAAGGGCTCCAATCACCACTACTTCTCACCATCTGAGATCTACCCTATTGCCAGAGCTTTATGGAGCTCTCGGTCCACTTGTCCAGACGTTGAAATCAAGTCCATGGAGTTTATATAATGATTGTTGATATGCTATACAGTACATCTAGCACCAATGATAAGAAATAACTGAATAATAACTCCCAGAAGGGCTGACCAAACAGCTCAGCAGATTAAATCACCTGCTTAGGCAGATGCAGGGACCAGGGTTAGATTCCCCGGGTCTGCTGTGCTGATGTTGACTGGGACATGCTGACTGGGCGTGGTTGTGTGCACCTATAATCCCAGCACTTGGGAGGCTGTAAATAGGAAGGTCACTATGAGTCCAGCCTACATAGTGAGACCCTGTAGACCCTGTGCTAAATACATTTTTAAAAACCTCCCAGAAATCTCCTCCAGTATAATTAAAGCACAGCAGCATGAAAGCTATCATAGCAGGATGTGGAAGGGGAGGAGGAGGCCAGAGGAGCCCCCTCATCAGCCCCCAGTAGAAGGATTTCAGACAAGTGAGAAGCATCTGGAACTACTTCTTCAGAGAGATGTCAGTTGAGCTGAATCTTAAAGCAGGTACAAAAATCAGTTAGAGACCAGGAAGTAGGAATGTTAGTGTTAGCTCAGTGTAGACAGAAGTCTGGGCTGGGAGAATGCTCTCATTCTCTTTTTAGCCACTACTACCAGACACAAGAGCAGGTATGTCCTGGAAGATTTTCCCCAACCTATCACCAAAGAACTAAGCACCTGGCGGCTGGGGCTCCACGGCGCATCTCTTGCCTGGCAAGCATGAGGTCCTGAGTTCAACTTCCAGTACCAAGAAAGAAAAGGAACTATGCAGCCCTGTTGCTCTCATCATTACATATTTTGTAAATGATAAATCTGAACCCCCAGAATTTAATGACCACCATGAGCTACATCGTTATTCAATGACAGGGTTGAGATTTTCCCTTTCCCGTGAGACCAGAGAGTAAGGTCTGAGACTGGGCCCAGAGGATTACTGGCATTGCCACAGTGAGCCCTGAGGAACCTTCAGACAAGGGTTTTTGTTTTTTGTTTTTTGTTTAACAAAATGGCACGCTGTCTTGGCAGATGCTGCCCCATGACAGTGCTTGGCTTGACCAGCAAGTGTGCCTGAATTTTTAGCCTCAGCTTGCGTGGTGGCCTGGGGCCACTGTGTAGGACAAAAATGCGTGGTATCCTGACTTCAGCTGAGGTAGACAGTACATAATCCAAAGATGAGCATAAATCCCAGATTCCAGAAGGAAGGTGAAACAGAAATACAGGCCAGGGTGCAACACACATGACTTTTAGGAGTTTATCCATGAATGGAGAACAAGAGATGGAGCAGAAGCTGGATGGGGCAGCAAGGTCAAGTGTTGACTTTTTCTCCCCCTAAATAATTAGAGAGATCTAGAAAGGCTTAGAAAGAGAGGAAGGGGCTCCGGAGGTGAGGAAGTGGGCTTAGCACACATAATAGGCAACTCTAAATTCAAGAGCATCAGTTCCTAATTCTAATCCTCTCTTCAAGGAAAACAAAATCATCTAGGATTAAAAGATTCTTTGACTCTAACAAGATGTAAACCTGATTCCTCTCAAAATAAGTACTATGGGCCAAGGTTGAAAAGACCCTCATTCTTTCTGTGTATCATGATTATGAATTGATCTCTCAATTTCATATTGTTGGGCACTGATTTCTGGAGCTCAAAATAAAAGAAATAGAAAGACCACATTTTAGTCACTTAAATCATTATATTTATATAATTATTGCTTTTTTATCGAAGTGCACATGTAGGCCAGTTTCCTGTTCAGCCTCGTCTATGCGTAGTATTTTATACAAAACCCTAAATGCACATTCTTTGTCAACTCCTGTTTGAACAGTTTCTAGAAAAAAAAAA
>NDGN011532554.1:6457-24418 GCA_002564285.1 Tympanoctomys barrerae
TCCCCCAGCACCACATGCCAGCCAGCCCCACCCCCTGGTGGGCTGAGCTGGCCACATACACACGCACACACACACAAATTTTTTAAAAAGTAAAATTTTGTTCAACAGTGCTTACAGTTTTCATTCTGTAAGTTCTCCACTTTCTTGGTTATTTCTCTGCATTGTATCCTTTCTTCATGGTAGGTTAAGTACCATGGTAGGTAGGAATTGTTTAGCTCACTTCCCCAAATCATTATTAGTTTATCGGAATGGAACTGGTTTTTGTTGACTGTGTATCCTGCTCCTTTGCTGCATTCATTGTTGTACTTTTGTAATAAAATGTTTACATGCCTTTCTTTCTTCCTTTGGTGTGTATTTGTGGTGTAGTTACTGTGGGGATTACATTTCATGTTCCGGGTTGTAACACTCAGTGTCGAGCTCATACTCGTCTAACTTTACTGACATACGGAGGCTCTGGTCCTCGTAGCTGTGTCTCGACGCTGATCAGTTGGTGGCGCACAGATTATGTTCTTACACATTCTCCTTAGGGATTGTTTAGCCAGAGCTTTTAAAGCCACATTAGTCTTTTAGGTTATGCATAAAACAGAATTGGAGTTATGACCCACAGTTGCAATAACAACTTTGACCGTCGCCCGCGTAGGACCTCGAAGAGCTTTCTTCCTTCATACAGCTCCAAGTGTCTGGTGTCACCTTATGGGAAGTGACTGTTCTTGCAGGGGAGGTGGAGTGGTGACAAACTCACCCAGCTGTTGTTGTCTACGAATGTCCCGGTGCTTGATGGTACTCGTTCCGTTATGGTGTTTGCTTTAGCAGTACTGGCAGTTGCCTCAGACACTTCACACCGAGCTGTGTCCCCATCATTTTTTTGAGTCAGGGTCTCACTAAGTTGTCCAGGCTGGGCTCAAACTTGTAGTCCTCCTGTGTCAGCATCCGAGTGCTGGGGTTACAAGCATGTGCTGCCGTGCCTGGCTGCTTTCTATCACTTTTAAAGGATAAATTTTGTTATATATAGACTTTTTTTACATTCTTCTAGCAGTTATTTTTTTATCATTATTATTTTTAATGTATTTAGTAAATAATAACATCATTATTATTTTTAATGTATTATTTCTAATGTATTTTTATCATTATTATTTTTAATGTATTTATTACATTTATTTTTAATGTATTATTTAATTTAAGTGAAACTGCAGGATCTCACTACACAGATCAGATTCGTAGCGATCCTCCTGTTCTCAGCCTCCCAGATGCTGGGATTACAGGCAGGGGCCACCATACCCAGTCTCAATTGCCATCTCAGTGTGCCCCGAGGGTGGGGCCAGCACAGCAAGCCTGGGATCGAATCCCAGCCTCTGTGCTCTGCCTAAGCAGGCACTTCAGTTCGTTGAGCTATGTGGCTGGCCCCAGCAGCACTCTAAATATATTATCCCATTGCCTGTAACCCCAAAAGTATCTGATGATAATTGTAGTCAGAATCTCTGGCATTTAATGAGTCATTTCTCTCTTGCTGTTTTCAAAAATTTCTGTCTTTTGATAGTTTGATTATGAATCTGTTATGGATCTCTTGGTTTTGGAGTTTGGGGTTTGTTTTTTTTTTCTTTGTTTTGTTTTTGGGTTTTTTTGAGACAAGGTCTCACTGTGTAGTTCAGACTAGTTTTGAATTGACTCTGCAGTCCAGGCTAGCCTCATAGCGATCCTCCTGCCACAGCCTCCCAAATGCTGGGTTTTGGCTGGCGGCCACCGCCCCTGCCTCCTCCTTTTCCTCCTTCGCACATGTGTGCGTGTGTGTGTGTGTGTGTGTGTGTGTTCTTTTGGTTTGGTTTAGTTTGGGTTTTGGTATGGGTCTCTTTGAGTTCATCGTACTTGGGTTTGATGCTTCTGGGATATTTGTATTTAATGTTTTTGGTCAAATTTGCTAAGTTTTTGGCTGTACTTTCTCCAAATAATCTCTCTCCCTCTTTCCCTCTTTTCTTTCTTCCCCTGAAGCTCCTAGAGTGTAAATTGGGTCCACTTGATGTCTGGAGAGCCCTTGGGTTCTGGTCATTTTTCATCATTCTCTTTTCTTTCTGTTCCTTAGACACTAATTAGGCCCTGCGGGCCTCTGCCCTCATGGCCCAGTTGTCTCCCAGAGGGTGTGTCCATTCATAACAAACCTGAAAAAAATTTAGTATCCAACATGTCCTGTATCCAATAAAAATTATCAGACACGAAAAGGGAAAGAAAATGTGATCCTTAGACAAGATAAAAATCAGCCAATAAGAAGGAGGAAGGAGGAAACAACACGTGTGATGGAATTAGCAGGCGAGGACGTGCAAGCAGCAGTTACACATGCGCCTTACGTCCAGACAGTAGGGAAAACGAGCACGCCAGGGAAAGAAATGGAAAGTACTCATAGAAAGAGAGGCCCCCCAAATAGAACTTTTGGAGGTGAAAATATAACATCTGGAATGAAATTAACAGTAGATTAGATACTACAGGACAAAACCCTTTATTAAAACCTGAAGACAGAACAGTGCTATCTCCCTAAAACACCACGAGAAGAGAACTCTTGAAAGGAGAAGAAAAGGAAGAGGAGAAGAAAAGGAAGAGGAGTGACATCCTTCACTGAGCTACAGGATGTCACCACGCATCTTGACACTGTGTAACGGGTTTTAGAAGGAAAGAAAGTAGTTCAAGACATCGTGGGGAAATATATACCAGGTCTGCTGAAAACTATAGCTTGCAGATTAGAGCTCACCAAACTCTAAACAGAATGAAGCATGGAGAAAACAATACCAGGGCACAAAAATCAGATTGTTGAAACCATTGGCAAAGAGAAAAGGCTCAGAAGCAGCCAGAGACAAGAGTGATGCTTTACATAACAGATGCAGAAGTCCGTATGAAGTATTTGAGACTTGTCATCAGAAGCCACGCATGCCAATGACAGCGAGCTCTGCGTCACCTCGGAGCTCTGCCTGCACAGATGAGCTTTCCAGAATGGAAGCAAAACACTGACGTCGGGATAAACAGTGGCTCAGATAATTTGCAGGCGAGAACTTCAGGCACAGTTGTCCTGGCAGCGTGACAGTGACATCAGATGGAAACTCGCGTCTACAGAGAGATAGAGAGCACTGGGAGCAGTAAATATTTGAGTAGCTGTACAAGCCTTTCTCTTTACTTGAGAATCTTTGAAAAGATTTTTTAAATACAAAAGTAACATATTGTGGGATTTATAGCATAAATAGAAACCTGAGGAAGGGTATAGCTAATAAGCTAAAGGAGGAGATGAGATGAAGTCACGAAATTTACCAAACGTGGCAGGAGAAATGGAAACGTGAGCAAGGATCAGGAGAGAAAGTGGCAGACAAGTGGCAAGGGAATGGAGTGACATACAGGTCTCTCAGCAGTCACATAAAATAGAAGAGGTTAAAAATGCCAGTTAGAAGCGCTCCATTAGGATTTTTAAAAGCAAAATTATGTGTTGTCTACAAAAAACTAACATTGAATAGAAAAATATAGGTTAAAAGTAAACGTGAGAAAAGATATTCTGAGATACTAATTTTAAGAAAATTAGAGTCTAGTATGAAATCAGAAAAGTGGATTTCAGAGCAGGAAATATGAAGAATACTCCATGATGTAAAATAAGTCAGCTGTAACAGATGTGTAGGCCTCTGCTAACAGAGATGAAGGAGTATTTGAACAGAAAGAAGTCAACAGACCCTGGCAGCTGGAGATCTCAGTGTGCGATCATGTGAGCCGTAGTCTACCACAAGAGACCTGCCTTGTCCCAGCCTGTTTTCACCGTAATGTTTCCCTTGCATTGGGGAGTTACGCTCTCATGAGCCCAGGGAGTGTCCCCGCCGGCCCTGATCATATAGTGCTGATGGGCACGTTCTAAGTCCCAACAACCAGGACTCAGTAAAGCAGCATTTATTGGTGCTTACTAACCACCGAGTATATGTAGGTGCTAGTGTCCCACGGGTGCCTTAACCGGCCCACAGACTCAGCCACTTACGACAGCCAGTCCGGGTTGGCAGCTCTGGAGGGCAGAGGGTGTTAGCGGCCTGGGCCCCCGCGGAGGCTCCAGGGGTGGCATGTTTGGGGATTCCAACCCTGAGAGCCTGTCTGCACTCCTCGGTTCATAACTCCCTTCTGAAGAAGCAGGAAGGACTGTATTTCAGAAAGAATATTTGACATACAGAATTTATCATGTGGATAAAACCACTTTTTAGATTGTCCAAACAAAACTATAAAAGTAAATTTTTAAGAAAGAAAACAAGTTTCAAGAATTTAAGTCCCCTTGATAATTCTAAGAAAAACTAATTTTTCTCCTGCTCTATCTAGGTATGGATGAGGGGGAATAAGGCAGATTGTATTAACATTTAGATTTCTATGCTTATTTTGTTTTGGTTTTGTGGGTTTTTTTTTTTTTTTTTTTTTTTTTTNGGAACCAGGGATTGAACTCAGGCCCTGGCAAGCGCTTATTCTACTGAGCCATCTCCCCAACCCCAAGGCAGACCTGGGACTCAAACCTACGAACTCATGCTGTAGAGCCTAATGCGTAGGCCGCTATGCTATCTCTCCAGCTTGTGGAGTTTTTTTGAGACAGGGTCTTACCATGTAGCCCAGGCCGGCCTCAGACTCCCAGCACTCCTCCTGCCTCAGCCTCCCACGTGCAGGGATTACAGGCGTGTGCCACCACACAGCTTGCTTTAGACTTCTGGAGACAAAAATACATAATTTTTGCCAGATTTTTCTAAACAGCCAAGGGATTTATTTATTTATAGGATGCCCTAGTTTTTGTCCATCCTTTTCTTCAGAATTGCAGGTCAGGCGAGCTCGTGCAGTAGTACAGAGCACTGGCAGCGTACTCTGAAACGCTCTGTCCTCTAGCTGCAGACTTACTCAATATTTCACATACGCCGGAGCATTTCTTACTTTGGATATGTATTTCTATTTCCTGTAGAAACCCTTGGATAAAGTAGGCTGCTTTCTGAGTGATTAGAGTTCCCTTTTATCTGCTGGAAGATAATTCTCATCATTTGAGCTGGAGGACACTGTCACCTCATGTGTGTGTGGTCAACAGAGGCCGTCTGGTGTCAGAGCGCGGTGGAGCAGTCGCGAGTGCTGGAGCACACTGTGGCGGACCCCGTGCCTGGCTGTGTGCTTATTAGCCCACAGCAATGCTGCGGAAATGGTTCCCACGATGAGGTAATCGTGTTGTGTTGTAGAGTAAGTGTTTTCTTGGGACCGGGGAGATGGCTCAGTAGAATAAGCGCTTCCCTGGCAAGCGCGAGGGTCTGAGTTCAATCCCAGGTTCTGCAAAAAAGAAAAACAGAAGTGTTTTCTTAGGAAAAAAGACCTTTTTTTTATTATTTTTTTTTTTGACAACTCATACAGAATTTTACTTAACAAAGTAATATGAATTTCACAGTATTTGTTTTAATACATGGTATAGGAAAAAAGACCTTTATTGGTCACTTGGACATAGTGAGACTGAGTGACTACTTGACTGTGGGTGTGGTGGTGTGTGCCTCCATTTTCCTTCCTCTTGAGTTTTTGTCATGAAAATAGAACCATTGAGTGGTACTTTCATTTTATTGACATTTATCTTTAGAGTTCAATATTTTAACTGATGTTTTGCTTTCTAAATAGCGTTGGTTGGTGCAGAGCTTGAGATTCTTTTGCGCTTCTAAACTAGCTCTGCTTTTTACAGGGAAAAAAATACTGTTTAGGATAACAAAGTAGAATCTGAGAGAGTAATTAATATTCAGAGAGTTTATTCAGATATATGCCAGGAATAAACCATTATTTCGAAAAACAAAACCAGAATTGTCCAAGGCACTTTGGGAGGAGCAAAAATCCTTTCACACGTGTTTCCTGTCCTCAAGGAGGTGACCCCTGTACCCTGCTTCCTTACTGGAGATTGAGCCCAAGGCCTTCCCACAGAGCTACATTGCCGACTGTGTTTTATTTTTGTTTTGAGACAGTCTTGCTACATTGCACACGCTGGGCTCAAACTTTAGATCCTTGAGAATCACAGGCATGCACCGCTGCACCCTGCGTGCTCCCTGGCATAAGTTCTGCAGTGTGGGCCTGAAAGAAGGCTGTGCTTGGGAGTTACAGACTTTCAGGCAGTCTCAAATGGAAAACTAGTGGGCAGTATTTCTGTTTGGGTGGGAGGTGTCCTCCGGCTAGGAGCAGGAGCCAGTGAGGGTGGTGGCAGGGAGCCAGCAGCTGAGAGAGCCTTTTCTAACGATATAAGAAATTTTACCTTGCTTAGTAAAGATTGTAGACTATCTACATTTGAGCATTTAAGGGTATTTCTTGTTTTCCTGCAAAGGCTTAAGGAGTCCCTCCAAGCAAAGTATGTTAAGGTTGGTATATTTAACTTTTGGATGCTCTGTAATGTCACTGACTTTATGTTTGCTTTCAGTTTATACATAAAATCCTTTGCTGCATCTCTGCATTTACACTGTATAAATTTATATCAAGAAACTAATAGAAAGAAATTAGATGTTCAGTCAGGAGTTACCAGGAACTACTTGCACACAGGCCTCTGTCTACGTGAGGAGACAGTGCGAAGGTCCAAGGCATCGCTGTGTGCACTGTCTTCACATGCTGTGTGCACTGTCAGGCTCCGGGGAAGGCCCCGCCCCGTGCTAGAGCCAGCACTTGGGAGCCCGGGGAGGGGCACACACCTGTCCTCAGCCGCAGAGCTGAGCTGGCGGGATCTCAGGTTCATGGTTTTGGGGGCCAGGGAAGAACGGCATTTTCCACACTAAGGAAAAAGAGACAAGTAATTCATTTTCTAACCCAGATTCCTATTGGTTTGTTTGAAAGCTCCTTTGTGATTGGTTTAATAAGGAAGGAAAGATTTATATGGCATCTTAATTTCTTAATTAGTGGTAGCCTTATTCTGAAACCTAAAGCTCATGGAATGAGTAATAAAGCGTGTGTGGGGTGCGCCAGAGATTGAGCCCAGCGCCCCACATACGCTGGCAAGTGCTTTACCTCGGAACTGTGTCACCAAGCCAAATCATAATTTAAATTCTGTCTGAAAGAACAATTTTTAAAACATGAAATAGTGTCTATACTATATGGCATACGCGGTATACATTTGAGGCATACACATGTATGTATAAAGAGTAAAGAATTTCAGTTTGGAAAGGGAGAGACAGGAGACAGAATTCCTTCTTACCAAATATCCGTAGTTCAGGTTTCACCTTTGTTAATAATGCTCCTGGCGAGTTCTCAGACATTCATAAATGTCAGTGAAGCTTCAGCCTTTAAACGATGTGTAGATACATACAAGAAAAGTATTTCTATACAATAAATAATATTTTGAAGTTTTTTTTTGTTTTTGTTTTTCTTGTTGTTTTTTGGTGGAATCAGGGATTGAACTCAGACCTTTGCACTTGCCAGGGAAGCACTTATTCTACTGAGCTATTTCCCCGGCCACAAGAAACAATATTTTACATAAAATTTAATTCCTACTTCAGCTGCCTTTTTATTTAGGTAAATGGAATTTCTGTGTTCCAATTTATATTCACTTCAAATTTTAAAACCAACAGAAAGTATATCATTTGCTCAGCATGTAGTCAGATCTTAAGTGGAAGGTAAATGAAAGATCCTGGAGCGCTTACATTAACTCAATTTAGTGATCTTTCTGTTTGCTTAAAAAAATTGTACCCCTGGGGCATCTTAGTTTAAATCTTATTTAATTCTCTCTCTCTCTTTTTTTTTTTGCAGAACTGGGGATTGAACTCAGGCCCTTGTGCTTGCCAGGGAGGCGCTTATTCCACTGAGCCATCTCCCAGGCTCCAATGAGCTGCTTAGTTTTGAAGCTTCCACATCAGTGTGGCGTTCTCGTGAGTAGGTTGTATAGGAAACATGAGACACCTGAAGGCTCAGAGCCCTCTCTTAGAATTTGAGAATGAAAATCAGTTGACTGCTTTCAAAATTTGGAAGGCGATATATGATACTTGAGGCACATTTTTTTAAAAACTTAATGTGTTGTGGTAACAGAAAGATAAATGACAGCAAGTGAAGTCTAGCAAAAATGGAATGTAAGGGCAAACACTGGACTGGGTTTGAAAGTTGGATTCTAGGCCTGTGATTCAGTTTGAGTTTTTGTTATATCTCTTGTTAGTCTTTGGACAAATTGTGACTGAACAAATTAGTAACTTTTGTGTGGGGAATTGAGTCCAGGCCTTCTATTGAAGTTGTATCTTCAGCCCTATTTTTCTTTAGAGGCAGAGTCGTAAGCCTGGGCTAGGCTCACACTTGAGACTCTCTTGCCTCAGCCTCCGAGAGCACTGGGATTGTGTGTGGGGACCTTTCTTTTTTCATTGCAGAAGATGATGCAGGTCACAAGGCTAGGTGACCAGTCTGGATGTGTATCTACAGCCCACGTGTAAGGCTGGATCCCCAGGCGGCACTCTGGCGAGGTGATAGGTCCCTGGGGAGAGACAGAATCTCGTGAGAGGCACTTGGGTTACTGAAGGTGTGCCCTCCAGAGGACCGGGGACCCAGTCTCTTCCTCTTGGTCTCTCTCTCTCTGCTTCCTGTCTTTGGATGGGAGTTCTCTCTCCAACACACACCTCTGCGTGGGGGTCATGCTTACCAGAGCTCAGACCAGAGAACCAGCTGGTCTTGACAGAGCTAAAGAAACCTTTCATCATAGTAACTGAGAGGCTCCCAGCACAGCAGCTGTGCTAGATGAGTGTTTTTATCCCAAACAATAAGAAAACACTGGACCTCTGGATACACTGACACCGTATCAGAAAAGCACTGATACAGTCTGGCAGGTTATTCTAGCATGATTTTGATTCTCACATTTTATCATTGTTCCTTGTTTCATGCTTTGGAATAGCTCAGAAGTACACTTTATTATGTCTGTATCAAAAATTATCCCAGTAATTTCACCCAGAAATCAGCTTCAGCACTCCATTCTCCTGCATGTCCATTCTTCCGTGTCACGGTGAACCAGTCCTGCTGGCCATTTTGTACGATAGCATCAAGCTGGCCAGAGAAGGTGTTCTGTAAAAACTCACTGTTGGCAGCTGTTACACAGACCTCTTAGGACAGCACTACCATCGTGTGCTGTGAAGGCCCCTATACTCCACCCATGCAAAATAAACACATCATTAGGTTCTTTCTCTCAGCTTTCCTAATGAGTGGAGAATTCTTACACAGCTGGAAAAGCCCGGGACTCCTTTGCTTAGAAGCAGGCAGGGCCTTTTCCCCCCTTTAGGACTGCACAGTACTTCAATGAGCACTTCAGCTACACTGTAATTGGTAAGCTTTTATGGATACAAGGCAACTCTTTGCTCTTTAAAAAACATTTTTGTCCTAGTTCTTTATATTATTGCTGTTGGAGAAAATTGTGAATAATTTAAAAGCTCTTGTTTCGTTTCAGAAGCTGATATATAATGTTAGTAGTTTATCTCTTCAAACCACGAGCAAATCATTCTCCTCTTAGGTAGTTGGTAGGAAAACATATCATGATTTGGGGCCGATAATATGCTATTGCAGTCTTCAGTGTAAACACTTGCAAGCCAGATACATGTAGGGTTCAATTCTACAGTTTGCTCCCTAATAGTTTTTCTTAGCAAAATTTAAAACTACCCAATTTCCTCAACTGTATGCTGGTAATACCAAGATCTTCTTAGAATTTGATTTTGGTATGAAAGTATATATAGCGCTTGGTAAAGAATGCTCATGAAATATTTATGTTTTCTTAACATTCTTCCCCAAGCTGAGCCCTCTAAAAAGGAAGAACTTCCCTTTTCATTCAAATGAGATTGTTTTAACTTAAATTAGGTCTCATGGAGGTTTGAGAACAGATAAAGGTAGCAGGATTGATGCAGTGTGACGTGCCGCTGGCTTCCAGGACTGGGTCTAGATTCTGGGGGACGGGTCCCCTGCAGGGGATGCAGAGTGTAGGCTAAGTGGGACCCTGCACGGCTCTGCATGCTGGATCTGTGTCTTCAGTGCTTATGAGTAGGGCGTGTTTCAACTTACTGTTTATGGGGAGCCTGTACTGGATACGATTGTGAAGACGTTGCTGTGGGGGGATGTATATAAATATTCCCTATGCCTTCAGGGCACTCACTCTAGAGAAGAATGCGGTGTAACAGTTCTTCATAATGACTTTGAACCAGGCCGGAAGAACATGTGTAATTGAGATATAAGTGAAGTACTGCATGGACATACAAAGAGAGTTAAGGGAGGAGGAGGAGGGCAGTGTGCGCACTGAGGACTCCAGTGAGATGGTCGGTAGACTCTACTGGCTTCGTCCCAGGGTCCACTTTCTCCTTCTACAGTAATGAGACCCTGATTTTCACTTGGTGTATTGTTGACTGTCACGAAATGTGTTTGCCTGTATCGTTTTCAGCTGAGAGAGCTCACATAACAGATTTGACTAATGAAATACTGGAAGTGAAGCACAAGGCTCCAGAAAAGCCTCGTTAAAGCACTTCAGTCCCACAGGAAGATGCTCTCTCTCACCTGTGCTCCTTTCTTCTTTTTGGGCTACAATGCAGATGTAACGCTGAGGCTTCAGTAGCTTTTTTGGGTCATTGGGTGATGTTAAAAGAAGAGAAAGTCTATGTCCTTGGTGAGCATGTAGCCACATCTAAAGATTCAGGCTACCTACTTCTGAGTTCTTTTTATAGGAGCAAAAAATAACAATGGCTAGAGCACAGAACAGTTTATTTTTGGAGTCTGTATCTAGCAACAAGCCTAACACTCACAGATGCAGAAAGCAGTGTGGGTGGACATTGGCATCTGATTCCTTGTAACCCCACCTCTTGTCACCATTTAAATGACTATAATTATAGCTAAAAATGGTAAACCAGCACTAGAGACTTAGGAAAGAAAGTATGTACCTGAAATACAGTAATGTCAGGGGACTCCAGTGAGAGGCAGTGTGAGTGCTCACACTGAAGGAGCCGGGGATTCTGGAAAAATGGTGGAAATACACTTGGTAAGCCCAGCAGGAAAGCCATCAACACCACAGGGGTTTCAGCAAAGGACTTAGGGCCCAACTGGAAGAGAGTCTCACAGCAGAAGGGTCATTTGAACCTAAAAAAGCAGTAACCACATTACCTTGAAACACATCAGATATATTAAAAAGCCTGTAAGCTTATGTTTTGCTTTTTTAAAAAATTCTTTATTGGTTATTAACCAGTTCTTCATTTTTTTGGTAAATGAAAAATTCAGTCACTGACTCTGTCCTGTACAACTATATAATCTCAGGGTAACCAAATAGTTGGTGATGTTGCAGCCAGTGTACTTACTTAAGTCATCCATGGAGGCTGGGTGTAGAGAAAAGCAAGTTTATTGGGGGGCTGGCGGTGGGCACCCAGTACATGGCTGAGCACTGACCCTGATGGGCGGGGAATAGTTGCACAGGTCTAGTTCTGGGCTTAGCTCCAGGTTGGGTGGGTGGCGCTGATGTGACTTAGTGCAGCGACAGAAGTACTACAGAGCACGGGCTTAGCTTGCGACAAGGGAACAAAGGTGCTCAGCATTACGCAGAGAGGTGACTATGACAACATTTACACGAAACAAACTTAAGCTCGAAGATGGTGCCTTGGGTGGGTTCTTTTTTGCACTTCACTAAGGGCACGATTTTCTTTCTGAAATGTTTCAACTGTGACATTAGGAAGGACAAATAGAACTACTAGGTGAGCTGCTGCTGGAGCAGCCATGTGGCTGGATTAGGCTGACGGCGCCTGAACGAAGGACTCATCCTCTTGTCACAAAAAGACACAGACATGAGCCTCCTGATGAAAGTTCACACCTCCATCATGAAATGTTCTTGCTGACAAATCAAGCGCTGCCGTATCGAGCTTCTGTAGCCCCCTGCTGGTTCATAGCAAGCGCTGGAGGGACTGAGAAGGCCAGAGTGCAGCTTGTGCGGCTAGAAACAGAACAAGAAGAATCGCACTCGCTGCAGGGTAAAGCATATATTCCTAATATAAATGTTTGCCTCAGTATCAAGAAAATCTTAGGAAGTATTTTATATGTTCACATATTTTAAAATCATGGAGTCCATAGAAGGAATTACAGCAGTGAACTCACAAGCCAGTAGATCGCGGTGAAAGCTAATCGAAAGGCAAGAAGTACTGAATAGAGGAACAGACAATAAGATCGGAACTAAGGCGTGCAGTGTTCGAATAAACAATGGAGCAGAAATTGAATATGCACTACCCAATTTCAACTGTGCATCAAATACAATGGATGTGAATATTTAGTTACATGAAATGTAAGCCTGAGAAGCTTTCCCAGTATTCAGAAGGAAAGGAGAGGAGACAGAAAAAATATTTGAAGAAAAGGATGACATAGGAGTCAAAAAGAATAAACAGATCCAACATACAGAGAAGATATTCTGGAAAGACTTGAATAAACCAAACAGGAACAATTATTAAATGCAATAGGAGAAAGAAGGAAAAAAAAACACCAAAAAACAGATGAAGGGTGACCCGAATCTACAAACTAAGCTTAGACATTAACAAGTTTGGTTTTGGACAAAGCTGAATTTATACTTGTAACAAATACATAGAACAAACAGTTAAAATACAAGTCACCTGCCGGGATGATCTTGGGCTGCGCGTTTGCTTGGTGTTCTCCCTGTGCGGCAGCCTCCCGTGGGTGATGACCGGAATGAGGAAAAGCACGAGCTTTCACCAGAACAGCACCTGTGCGTGAAATGTCCCGCTGGCTGGCAACAAGCCTGTTTGAACTGCCTTCATCAAGAGACACGGTATCTGTGTTCATCATCGAGACTGAAGTTGAATATTGATTGGGAGTGATCATTGATCCCGAACAGAGTTCCTGTCCTTTCTAGAAAATGTTTGCCGTTACTTTATATGTATGAATCACTGAGTCCTGGCAAACACACATCTGAAATAACTCTTGCCTGAGTCAGTGATTTCATGAAGGGTTGTATAATTCTCATTTTCTGATTTTTTCTTTTGTATTAGGTGGCCTTCTGTGAGACCGAGTACTTTATTGACTGGGGCTATTTGTTCTGAAATGTAGTTCCTACAGAGCCAGGTCAAATAAATGACTTCTGTAAGTGAGTTACCAGTTTTCACCAGTTCAGATGCTTACCTGTACTTTTGTCTGGCTCTCTCGTTTTTCGAATATCATTGTGGACTCGAGGCTTCTTTATTAACTCTGTGTTTTGGTCAGCTTCAGACATAATCTTTACAGTTTTGGCAATAGGGAAGGGGACCTTTCAGAAGGACCTCTGCATTTCTTTGCTTGATACCATATTTTTAAATTATGAAAATCCTTAAAAATACATGAAAGAATGTACATGTCAGACTTACCAGTTTTCAATACTTTCCAGATTTATTTGATCCTGCATGGCTTTGTTGACCCCTAGATTCATACTCTCTTGGTATTTGAAAGCTGCTTTGTTGTCTAGGGCGGAAGTCATCCCAGTCTACCCCTGATTCTGATGCAGGTGAATGGACCAGAATGGTCCCTGTTCTTGTGTGGGTCAAGAAAAGAACTGCCAGGCACATGCCTCGTAGTATGGAGTTAGGTTTGTTGAAGATCGAAGGGCAGCAGCAGGAAGAGACAGCAGGACAAAGCCAGCTTTCCACCTTGGCACCTAGCATTTATAGGGTCAGCATCCACAGGTCTTAGGCCCTTCTCTGTCTCCTTCAGCGTCAGCAATCTATTGACCTACACTGCATCTGACTAGTAATCGTTAGGGTGGTCTTGTGTGTGTGGTTGAATGTGAGGAGGGAGGTGGCTCACGTGCCTTTCCTGATAATGTCAGGTGGTGTGATGTTTACAGTTGAACGAGAGAGAGTGCCTCGGCTCTTCCTTTCTAACTGCACTAGCAACATCCATTTCTCTTAGAGTCCTCATTGCCTTTATAAGACAGATATCAGCCGTGTACCTTGGCGTAAGGGCTATTGAAAGGCTTGGTGGATGGCTTGTGTCAGTCCCAGGGACTGAACCAGGGCCTTCACACTGAGCTACATTCCTGAGGCATGTTTTGTAGAGACAGGAGTTTCACCAAGTTTGTCACACTGAACTCAAGTTTGAAATCTTGTGCCTCAACCTTCCAGAGTGCTGGGATTATGGGTGTAACTAACATGCCTGGCTTTTTTTTTTTTTTTAATCCTTTATTTATGTATTTGGTACAGGGTCTTGCTACATAGCTGAGGCTCGTAATGATTCTCCTGTCTCAGCCTCCCCAACACTGGGGGATTGCAGGCCAGCCTCCCCAACACTGGGGGATTGCAGGCGTGCACCACCATGCCTAGTTTTGGTGACTGGCACAACATGCAGTACTGGGAATCAAACCCAGCTTTTTGCAGGCTTTTTATTTTGACTGTCTCCATCATGCAGCTTCTCATAAGGGCATCCTGGTTGTGTAAGCAGTGTTACTCTCATTTGAGTAGTAGAGGAATGATACTTATTAAGAATGAAGTGAGGAGGTTTCTATTTTTATTTTAATTGGTCAAAGGATTAGGCATAGCTTACTATTCAAATGTTGACATGTCAGTATTTTTGGTAAAGGATTTTAAAAAAAATTTTTTTAGGGAAGGGTCAACAAGGGTATTCAGGGTTTCACTACTAGATGGGACTCGTAGTGATCCACCTGTTTACAGCCTCCCAAGAACTAGAATTATAGGTGTGCACCACCGTGCCCAGTCTCAGTCACTGCCTCAGTGCGCCCTGGGGATCATTCGAACCCCCGGCCCCTGCACCTACTTGCAGGTGCTTTAATCCACTGAGTTATTTGGCCAGACCTTCAGGATTTTTTAAAAAATAGGATTTTAAAGTATCGCTGTGCCTCTACAAGAAAATCTGTTGGTAAATATATGACATATGTAAACCAGACTTGGTTTTTTAGCATTTAATACATTTTCTCATAGTAATAATGCAAATGATAAAACACATTACAGATTGAATATCACTAATCCAAGACACAGAAATCCTAAAAGCCCCGAAATCTGAAATTTCTTGAATACTGTCCTGATGCCACAAGTGGAAATCCTCTGCCCTGATACTGCTTGGTACACACATGCATGAATGATACTGTATGCAGCTACCTACTGTGTTTTGTGGATAACTGTATATAAAGCATAGATGAATTTTGTGGTTCAATTAGGCCTGTTCCCAAAATACCACATTTATACATGTGCAGATATCCCAAAATCTGAGAAGGATATAAGGGTGATCTGGCTGTGACGTCTGTCACCCCATTGATTGCCAAGGTTGATTCGGCTGACCTACGCGCGTCCCCTTCCTCCCTCAACGACCCATGTGCATCCGTCCTGAAGCTGAGCGCTCAGTCAAAGAGGATGACCACCCTGGACAGAGGAGGACCGTTCCTCGGTCGGGGTATATGAGTAGCTGCGCTTGCCTGCTAGAACCTCCAAGTTCCCAAAATCTGAAAATGTGTTAGATACCCAGCCAATATTGGGTTTCCAAACATGTGTATGTGTTCTTGTTTGGTTGGTTGGTTGGTTTTTTTGTTGTTTCTTTTTTGAGCCAGTTCAGGCTTGGCCTTGAGCTATGTAGCGCAGGTTGGCCTCAGGCTCACAGCAGACCCCCTACCCCAGCTTCCTGGGCTTGCAGGTGTGCATTACCACACCTGGCCTATGTATGGTTTTCAAGGTGAACTGAGCCCAAATCTTTGGTTCCTTTCCCTCCTCATGTCCCACTGAAATGAAATTTACAGAAATAAAAAATGAAGAAATCAGTAACAAGAAATACGGCTACCAAAGGATGACACAGATTTCTGGACCTTTGTTTGGGACCCAGAAGGCTCAACTGTACCCTGTCTTCACTTCACCATACCTGTTTCTTTCATCCCTGAACTTGGGCTACAAGTAGCTGGCACAAATCCCAGGCAAAACATCAGACAGGTTTTCTTCAGAGAAGTTGGCAAGAGCTAGGACTTCTAAAGTACATGTTCTGTTCCCAGAACAAAGAGAAAAAGCCATCCTCTTTCTGGCATCTAGGCCTGGTGCCTCCCCACCCACTCGCCCTGGAGGAGCGCTGCCAGCAGCCTGCGCAGACCTGCACCCGCGTACACTCCCTGTCATCTCCCCAGGACCGCACGCCAGCCAGGAAATAGGAGGTTGTGCGCCTCCTGTGTCACCCTGCCTAGGAGATGAGTGAGCAGCCCAGAGACCGCCAAACACACGAGGAGCTGCCAGGAGCAGGAGACAGGTTCCAGAAAGGGACATCGCCAGTGGAGAACTCCAGAACCTCAGAGAGAACTTCATTTTCAAGTAAAGAACTCGGGAATCCACGATGATGCTGCACCCGCTGAACAAGCATAGGCGGGCACAGACTTCCAGCGTGGAGGAGCACACCACGTGCAGGACTGCGAGAGTCCATGTCAGACCTCGACACAGCCTCTCAAGACTGCAGAATTTCTAGGATTAGCAAAAGGCTCAGCAGCCATGCACATACCGTACCAGGCTGGAATAAACCTTGGTGTTTCAAGGCAGTGAAGCTCTGCAGCACAAGTGCCTGCCTGGCAAGCGCAGGGTCCTGGGTTTGATTCCTGTCACAGTGACAACATAAAAGACAGTGAAGCTGCAGAATAAGATATACATACTTTGGGGAGAAAATGCCCACCCAAAGAGTCTGTATCCTGCTAACTATTTAAGAATGAGTGCAGATATAGTTGTTTTCGAATTCCAGTGACTACATAGTGAGTTCAAGACCAGTCTGAACTATAAGGCTGTCAAAAAAAAAAAAAAAATTCATCTTAGGTTTGTATTTTTATCTCATTCCTGTAAAAAAATGCTTATTGTGGGAAGGGTAAGGAAGGATTGCATTAACACAGGTAGCTGTGGATTCACATCATACAGTAATTACAGAGTGACTGGCCAGCATCCCTTTACTCAGCAGGCTGAAATCAGCCATCCGTTGCCCAGGTAACTAGCATAATTTCTCATGTATCCTGGTAACCCCTGCTCTGTGATCATGGCGACCTGACACACCCTCTGGCCAGCAAGACCAGCAGCATCAGATCCTCTCATCAGGACTAGAATGACGTCATATGACTTCAGCAAGAAGCGGCATTCTGACTGTGTTGAGATTAGACTTGGAAGTAGAGCAGTAAGCAAAGGGAGAGATGTGGTGCTCAGAAGGGAGCTGGTGAGGAGAAGGCGGGTTCAGAATGTGACTTGCAGGTAGAGCCAACGAGATGTCCTGACTGACTGGAAGGGGCTGAGCAAGAGAAAAGTCGGGGCTTTTCACAAAGCAGCAGCAAGGGAAGGATGGGTTGGTAGAAAAGAACAGCAGTGAAGTTGTAGGTGTTTTTCAGAAATCTGTTTGGCCTCACTTAGTAAGATGTTGGTAACGGAGATACACATGCATCTGTGATTCCAAAGAAAGGTCTGGCTTGGAGATAGCATTTGGGGGCAGTCAGCGTATCAGTTGTTTTTGGAGACTGCTCAGAAATGCATGATAATGAGGCCTGAGGATGAGCACTGTACGGAGTATTGCAGCATTTCAGGGGCAGGGAGACTGGAGGGAGCCTCAGAGAAGACCGGAAGCGGTCAGTGTGCTAGAACCATGAGAGTGCGGTGCCCCGGAAGCTAGGGGAAGGCAGCTTCAGGAAGGGACGCTCCCGGCTCTGTCCTGCGTAGTCGTGCGGGCTGTGTTGTGCTGCTCAGGCCACACAGGTAGCACTACGAATTCTCAGCTGGCTTTGGCAACGTGGATGTCAGTGTTTTTCCTTAAAAGGCTCTGGTTTTTTCCTGACAGTTACTAAGGTATTAGGACATAAATACTTCAGTGACGTGGTCTTAGCTACTTAAAATGGAACTGATAAAGCACTTTTTCAGCTTGTGGAGGGGCATTATTAAAAACATACTGGTGTGCCAAGCGTCTCAGTTACTCTTCTCTCATTGCTGAGACAGGTACCCAACACCCAAAATGAAGGAAGGAAAGGTTTATTTAGCTCAGAGTTAGTGGAGGTTTCAG
>NDGN011532562.1:0-10634 GCA_002564285.1 Tympanoctomys barrerae
TTTTTTTTGCCCTTAAAGCTCTATGAGTGATGCTGAAAAACCAGGTTTTTATTTATTTATTTATTTTTTTATGGTGCTAGAGATGCCAGGGCCTTGTACATGTAAGGCTAGGGCTCTACTACTGTGCCACATCCCTAGCCCAAAAACCAGTTTTAAGTCATTTTCAACCAGTAGCTAAATTGTCAACCAGAATCACTAAGAATAAACTTGACCTATTTGACAATTTTGTCAAGGGACCCTTGTCAATGTTTCCTGGTATCTGAATGCCTCTCAACTGGCTGGCTGTATATCCTGATTTTCTGGTTGTGCCTAGGGCCTTACCTTCAAACATTCCTGGACTTCTGAACTAGAAACCTGATCTTTGATCTCAGGTGCCATCATAACTATGGGTTCTGGTTATATGCTCAAGGGTGGCTCCCCAGAATTTGCTCTTGGCATCTTTGGATTTAATCATATCCTCACTATACACCTTCATTCATGAACTTTAAATGACAATCTGCTGATATCAGAGTCATGGAAGAAAGCTGCTATGGTCATTATTGTGTGCTAATATACTTCAATGTGTTAGTCTGGTGCCCTTCAAACATTGCTTTGCATTTAGTACCTCTCCTGGAACTCACTGTATTTTTTTTTAATGTATTTAGTACAGGGTCTATAGGGTCTCACTACAGATTGAACTCTTAGTGATCCTCCTATTTTTATCCTCCCACACACTGGGATCACAGGCACACCAATCCTGTCTCAGCATGCCCTTGGGTCATGCCGGGGAAGGAACCTTGTCCCTGCATCTGCCTAAGCAGGCACTTTAATCCACTGAGCTATCTGGCTGGCTCTCCCACTGCAACTTATAGGGAAACATTTTTGTTCTTAGCTTGGATTAAAGATAAAGATATACCTGATCTATCCATCTGGATCTTATTCTTCATGAAACTGGTGCTTATTCTTAGCTGAACTTCACTGTTCCCCAGGAAGCCATCAGCAGGGCTGTCTGACCTTTTCTTCACATATCCAATGCCCAGAATTTTGGGTTTTTTTTCAACAGTAGCTCTTCTTTTAACCATATCCAAATTTTACTTATCAAATCCTAGGCTAATGTACAGAAAGAAATTGGTATGATCCTAGAGAACATGTTTTCAAACAGGTAAGGGACCACAGACTACAGAGAAACGCACTGACAATAGAAAGCTGCATTGTATAAACACTATCCAACTACTTTGAAAGAAAATGCTGTATCTGTTAGTTTGTATATTGCCATAGAATTCAGATTCTTCATATCTACTTTCTGCTTCACAGTCGTTATTCATGAACATGAACTATTTTCCTAGAAATCCAAAATCTCTTCACAGACAAGGTCATTTTGTTTTTTAAATCTCCAAACCTAGACCTAGCAGATACTGTCTGGTCAGACTTATACCCAAATCAGAAACATTTTGCAGTCTAAATTTCTTAAAAATATCACACATCACCTATGGTCCACACCCACAAAATAACATATTTCTGAAACAACCCTATCACAAAGTTTTAGACATTGCCCTAAATATCAAGAAAAGTTCAAGTCACAAAACACAAGATTTTTGACTGCCACGAAGAATTCCCTTTCTGTGTTAATAGGAGCACTTCACATGACCAGCAGGCAGATTTAATAATTTCAGGGTAAAGAATAAGATCCAGATATGCAAGACTAATGGGAGAATTGCTATAAATATCCAGTCTTTTACAGGCTGTATGACCCTAATTCAACTTGGGTTTAACGCTGTGTCTCAGTTTTCCAAGTCGATCTATCCGAGGAAACTGTTTCTCTGACTTAAGGATTGGACTTCAGTAAAACGTAGTTTAACAGAGTATTTCCCCTCATACAGTATTGAGGATATTTGAAAGGCAGGGTTACAGGGGAACCCACCCTCTGGGTCACCTGGCAAGCTGAGGTCTTTTTAATATAAAGTGGATTATGACTTTATGAAGTTTTTTACATCTCTTAAAATTGACACTACTGCCGTCATTCAGCTTGAGAACTGTTATTTCTCTGAGTAGGAACGGTTATATTTCCACGCCACATGTGCGTTTCCCTGTCTTTCTGGGGTTGGGTGAGGAAAAACAGTTTGTTCCCTTTTTTTGGTGGGTCCTCTGACGAGTGGGCTCAGGGCCAGCCTCCGCAGCTCTGGGCGGGCTAGGCGCGCCCCTCGTCCCCACTCCCCGCGGGAGCGGTGTGTGACTGGCGGAGGAGGAGATTAGTCCGGGTCATAAACAAGCTCTCACTTCCCCTCCCCCGCGGCCCGCCCGCGCCGGGCCGGCCCTCCGGAGGCCCAGGGACCTCCCCGGTGACCGCGGGGCGCCCAGCCTTCCCCAGAAGGTCGACCGCGAGTCCGTCTCCGGCTCGTAACCGGGGATTTGCTCACTCTGCTCAGCCTTCCTCACTTGTGTACGCTAAAGTGAGCTCGGACAGGAGCCGAGAGCGACCTCCATTTCCCTTCCCCCGACCCCTATCACCTCCAACAGCCAAGGAGAGGCCGGCGGCCCTGACGCGCAGGCTCACAGCCACAGCCGCCCAGCGCGCGCCGACGTAGTCCCCGCCCCCACCCCGCGGTCCTCCGGTGGCCCGTACCCGCCCCTTCCCGGAGCCCGCCTCCTCGTCGGCTAGCCCCGCCGCTCGCCCCTCGCGCTCGCTCGCGCGCGCACTCGACGCCCCGCCTCCGCGCGTGCTCAATAACTGTCCAGAGAGCGGGCCTACAAGCTTCCCCCGCCCCTGAGCTGTTTGAATATGCTAAGTAGAGGGTAAAGAGTACCCAATAGGACAATGGGGCGGTGCATCACGTGGCACGGGGACGTGTCAGGGGCGGAGCCTCTGCAGCCCCTGCCCGAGTTAAAACCGGAGTGTGAGCGAGAAAAGCGCTTCAGTAGCGAGAGGGGCTGAGAAAGTGGTGACACCGTTGGGGTGCGGAGGGAGTCCCTGAAACTTCTCTCAACAGCCCCAGGGCCAATCTCCCCTCAGCCCACTCCCCTCTTCGCCAGCTCCCTGGTCCCCACTCCCTGCATCGGGGGTGGGGTGGGGAGCCAGGCCCGTCTCCCGCGGGGACACACATAGGGGCCGGGAGCGGGGACGGGACCCCCAGGCAGGGGGGACGGACCGACAGACAGACGGCCGGGCGCCCGCCCCAGCGGGCAGGCAGGCAGGAGGCGGAGACGGGGGTACGACGGGGAGGACTGGGTCTGGGGAGTTTCCTCTCAACTATCGGGGGAGAAACTCCCCGCAGCCGGAGGAAAGACCCAGACGGTGTTTTCCTCCCCGGGACCACGCTCCCCCGCCCCGCGTAGCGGCGGTCGCCGCCACCGGTGCCTCCACCTCTACCATCTCCTTTTTATCCACCACCTCGGGCCCCGGTGTCCCTGGCCAGCACTATGCCCATCTTACTGTTCCTGATAGACACGTCTGCCTCTATGAACCAGCGCAGCCATCTGGGCACCACCTACCTGGACACGGCCAAAGGCGCGGTAGAGACCTTCATGAAGGTACCGACTGACCGAGCCCGGGCGGCGACCCCGACCCGGCGGCCCGCGGGCGCCGGGTTGGGGGAGGGAGGGCGGCCGGGGGCAGCGGGGCGGGGGTGTCGGGGACCTAACTGCGGGCGCTGCCGGGCGCGGGGACCCCCTCCCCCACCGCGCGGGCGGCGCTGCGAGAGGGGCTCGGCGGGCCCGGGCTTCGGCCCCGGGCGGGGTGTGGGGAGCGATCTGTGTGTGTGGGGCGGCTTGGAGGGGCTGCCGCTGCGTGTGCGGTACTGTGGGGGCGCGGGCCCGCTGGGCGCCCCTTTTCCGCCTGGTAACCTCGCCTCTGTGCTTTCCTCTCGCCCGCCCCGTTCCTCTTCCGTCCCGCAGCTCCGTGCCCGGGACCCTGCCAGCAGAGGGGACAGGTATATGCTGGTCACTTTCGAAGAGCCGCCCTATGCTATCAAGGTAACAGCCCTCGCCCTCCCCTTTCCTTCCCTTCCCTGTTCCTTCGTCGCCCGCCCTCACACCCCCCCTTCACCCTTCATTATGCTCCCCTCCCCCACCGCAGCGCTCGGCGCCCTAGTCTCTTCCCCTGCGGGCTCCCGCCCCCTCCCCCGCTCCAGAGTGTCCCGGCGCGCGGAGTCGCCTGGCCACCGCCATGCCCTCCCGGCCCGGCTCGGCCCGGCAGCGCGGCGGCGGCGGCGGCGGTGGCAGCGCTGCGATCAACATGGCCGACATTTCCCCTCCGCGGCGTGAGCGGCAGCAATGAACTGTGGGGGATATTTATTCAAGTTAGCCCGAGTGACAGCCGGGCCCCGCCGTGCCGAGCCCGGGTTTGCATTAAAGGGGAATCAACCAGGCTGGCAAGGGGGCCCAGTGGGGGGCTTTGAGGCTTGATATTTTCCGTGGTCTGACCTAAGAGGGCCGCCGGCCTGTGGGACAGCTATGGGTCAACTTTATAAGTCCTGCTCCCATCTGCTTTCCACTAGTACCTTCCCACCCTGTTTTGGAGTATTAAGTGGCAAATTTTCCAGTGAAGTTGCAAAAATGTTAAGCCCGTTAGCTATCAGAAGGTGTAGAGCAAGCGGGTTTATTCCTGCCTATCCTTACAAGAGAATTTTATTAGCAGAAACAGTATTAACATGATAACCAAACCATTCCAAATCAAAAGTGAAGTTAACCTGCCAACCCAAAGTGAAACACT
Organism: Tympanoctomys barrerae; assembly: GCA_002564285.1. Classification (NCBI taxonomy): domain Eukaryota; kingdom Metazoa; phylum Chordata; class Mammalia; order Rodentia; family Octodontidae; genus Tympanoctomys; species Tympanoctomys barrerae. The sequence continues at coordinate 4,688 of NDGN011532562.1, forward strand.
TGGTGAACACATTATAAAGGCTGTTGTGTGTATGTGGCTTTGAATGATGGGGAAATTTTTTTATTTTTTCAGGCTGGATGGAAGGAAAACCATGCAACATTTATGAATGAACTGAAAAACCTTCAGGCTGAAGGACTTACGACTCTTGGCCAATCTCTAAGGACAGCTTTTGATTTATTAAATTTAAATAGATTAGTAACTGGCATAGACAACTATGGGCAGGTAGGTTGAATATTAAGGTGGAAAAATAGTTGATTTTTTTTTTTTATGGAAAACAGTCCAAAGTTAAATGCAAGTAAAAACATTTCAGATGGAAATCTGTATACACAAATTTCAAAGGTGAAATTCTACAGTTTTATATTCCTACTAAATGTTACAAAATTAGTATGAATTTGGTTTTCAGTCCCTAGAAGTTCACTGAAGACATAAAAGGTAAAATACCCTGTTTCATATTAGTTTGATTCTCTACCTGTAAGTCACCTGGGCTTACACTATTTGATTAGGGGTCTTCATTTCTATATTAATAGAAAAGTTAGAAATTATTTCGATTGTTCAGGATTGAACTGTAGTGTATTAACTGTTCTGAAAAGTAAGCTTTTTCACTGGAGTATAGTAATTGAGTATATTAGGATATTTCTATTTCTGATGCATACACCATTTTGCAACTATTGGAGGAATACGTAAGGATTAATTGGCAGGCCCAGAGTTTGTTTTTGTAAACTTCAGACCCTTGTAACAAAACCGGTCTGAAATGCATAAAAGAACTTTTACTTGTGTCCTTAATGCCATCAAGCCCTGCTCCCTTGCTTTCAGAGGAAGAGGCAAGAGCTTTATTTTATTTTTTTGGCAGAACCAGGGATTGAACTCAGACCCTTGCGCTTCCCAGGCAAACATTTATTCTACTGAGCCATCTCTCTGGCCCCTGCAAGGGCTTTAAATGATGTAGACATTTACTAAGTAGTAAAATGAGGTTTTTAAGCTGTTCCTACCCTGGGGGAAAATACTGGGGGAAAAAAAAGTAATGCTGTACCCAACAAAGGAATATTAAACTCAAGGAATTAATTTTTCTTTTTTCTGTGTAGTACTGGTGATTGAATCCAGGACTTTTGCACTGATCTAGAGCCTCTTACCTTTTTTTTTTTGAGACAGAGGGGGTCTCTTTCACTTAGTTGGCTAGGCTGACCTCCAGTTTTATTCAGTCTTTCTGCCTCAGTCTCCCACAATGCTAGGATTATAGGCATGTTCCACCATGCCTGATTTAGGAATTCCAATTCCTAAGTTGCAGTGCAATCACTATTGCTATTGTAATGTATTTAACTACAGTTTATATTGTTTTCCCAAGTTGTGTAATCCACATTTTCATAATTTCAGGGGAATTCTTCCTGTGCATACAATTTGCTTTATATAGATGGAAATGAAAGTGTTTCTTTGATTTGAGAAGTGGTCTCATTGTATAATTCAGGCTGTTCCTGAACTCACTATGTAGCCCAGGCTAATGAACTTGCTGCAGGCCTTCTGCCATGGTCTCCCTAGTTCCCTTGATTTTAGAAGTTTTATGTTTTACCTTAGAATAACTCTTTGGAGCCTGAACATCTTTAGAAATGGTTGAATTTAGTTCTGAAGCATTTAAAATCACATTGTCACCTAAGAGTGACTTATCTGAGTTTTGTTTTCATCGTTTAGTTAGGTAAATTTGCATTTTCTTACCACATTACTTTTTTTCCTGTTTTATTTTTAATTCTTTGCAACTTGTTGATCTGTTTCTATAACAGTCTTTTCCATATTCCTTTGTTGTATGTAGTATTGTGTAGTGTTTTATTGCTTCAGGTTTTAATTGAAGCTGTTGAGTTCAATGACAAATTTTAAAGCATGCCATTATTTGAATACCTTATTTGGTCATCACGTCAGTATATAGCAAGAGTAGTAGTTTCTTTTTTTGCATCACATACATGGGAACAGCATTAGGACACACATACCTACCTACTACATATTCAAACATTTCTTAGCATGCTTCCTTGTAAAAACTGCTTGTCATGGAGAAGTGGAGGACAGTTGTAATTTAAACCTACATTTTCCTTTTCCCAGTTGCCATCTTCAATTGCCACCACGCTCAGAGAAAACACTACTTATGAATCTTATGAAAAATTTGAGATTGAAAGTAGTCCTGCTTTCCTGATCATTTTAACCAAGAAAAGAGCCTGGAGATTGGGACATTTTTGCATGTTAGGATTTATTAATTCAGCTACAGGCAGAGATTTTATTTTGATAAATAAGCGAGGATATAGGGAGCAGTATATCCTGGATTTTTGCCTAAAAATCAAGCTAGGATTAAAATTATTTAAGAATAAAAGTGATAGAGTAAATTATTTAATAAAGTACTGAAAGATTTCTTTCAAAGCAAAACTTTCACGTTTAAGTGTATCATGTTTTTTAGTTGCATAAATACTATAAATTATCAATAATTTGAATGTCTCAAATATTTAATATAGTGTGTCATTCTTGTCTTCTTTGTAATGGTATTTCCAAATCTGCCTGTTTTCTGTGCAGCATTTTTATTCTGTACATCAGTGTTTTATATAGGCACTTCATACTCTAAAGCACTTCATACTCTATACAGAGATCTGGGAAATCTAAGTACTTGTATATAATCTCAGTAGTTGAGAGGAAAAGAGAAAAGGTGATTTAGGTGGAACAGAAAGCATGTTTATTTTACAGAGTATCTTAAAAGCTTTAGAAGTTTCTGAATTGTTTTCTTAAGTACAGAATCTAAATATGAATGTTTGTATTTGTATATTTATATACATTATAGACATGTGAGTTTTTCACAACTAATTATAAGGGCATTACTATCTATGTTGCATTTACTAATGTAGTTAGCATTCTTAATTCTTTGAATACTGGTTAGGATGCATAGGATTTTTAGGACCTCAGTAAAGTTGATGTAGTTGAGGAAAAAAAAAAGATTTTTTTTCTTAAGTATTTGGCACAGGGTGTACAAGGTCTTACTACACAGATTGAACTCATAGTGAGCCTCTTTTCAGCTTCCCAAGTGCCGGGATTACAGGTATGCCACCACACTCAGTCTCAGTGAGCCCTGGGGGCAGGAACTGCATAGTGCACGTGCTGGGATCGAATCCCTGTCCCTGTGTCTGTATATAAGCTGGCACTTTAATCTGCTGAGCTGTCTGGCTGGCCTAAAAGAACAATTCTTGGTGACTGTTTCCTTCAAGCACTTTGGATATCTCACTAAAGATTTCTGTCTATACCTCTAGAAGTTTTATAAATATTTAATTTTGATAATCAGTAACATTTGTTGGTATTTTTAGAGTCATGGCACAGTGTGTGGCCTCTAGTGTGTCTCTATAGCATCCCTTTACTAAATTGCTTATCATTGTAGGTCAATTTGATTTTTTTTTTTCAACATAAGGTCAACAGTTTCAAGTAATACTGATGCTTTTGATAGCGCCTGAAACTCTGAACCCACCCAGATATCTCAGGAAATGTAGAAAGTATTAAGTAATTATTGAAGTTCTATATTTGGATTGTTGCTCAGTTTATTTTCATGCTGTTGCAATTTCTGTTATTCTGTGAATGTTTTCAACTTTTTTTTTTTTCCTCCCAGTTAGGTTCCAGCTTGCATTATCTGCTAACTTCAGTATCACTTGGCCTGCAAGTCATCATTTTTGTCACTGGCCTGACTCCACACTCCCATGCTTTAATCAGTGTACTCTACTGATCAGAGTGTTAGGGTAGATCATTAAGAATAATACCTGATCTGTTCTGTGCCTTGGTTGAAGGCAATCCTAGACTGATGTCTTCAAAGGAGATAAAATTGTGTTTAATTTTTTCTGAGAATTTTAAACACCTTTCTTTGAAAAATAATAGCTTTTGGATAAGGTCAAATTGAATGATGGTTAGGGAGACTAATTTTGCCTCTATTTTAATATATGTGCTACTGAGGGGAGCACAATTTTGCCTCCTTTTATTCTTTTTTTTTTTTTTTGTATTTTAGGACAGGGTCTGTAGGGTCTCACTGTATAGATCAGACTCATGGTGATCCTCTTGTTTACAGCCTCCCAAGAGCTGGGATTACAGGTGCTGGCCACCATGCCCAGTCTCAATTGCCATCTCAGTGTGCCCCTGAGGGCAGGCCCCAGGGATTGAACTCCTGGCCCCTGTGTCTGCCTAAGCAGGTGCTTTTAATTTGCTGAGCTATTTGTACCTCCTTTTATTCTTGAGCTAAAAGATCTATTTGTGACTTTTGCAGATAATCCAGGTAGAATTCTGAAGTTACTGCTTTTTTTTCCCATTCAAGTAGTACCTGTGTCACCAAATACGGAGTTTGTTAATGGAAGCAAAATTTTACCAAATGCTTCTGTTTGTGAATCAGGTGTTTGTGAACAGAGGCATTTCTGTATAGACTTTGCTTTTAATAGTAGTGGGTGAAACAAGGTTTGCCATTGGCATAAAGCAGTAGATACCTTTTTTTTTTTGTATTTAGTACAGGGTCTATATGGTCTCACTACACAGATTGGACTCGTAGTGATTTTCCTGTTTTCAGCCTCCCACGTGCTGGGATTAGCAGGGCCGTACCACCATGCCCTGTCTCTATCACCGTCTCAGCACGCCCCTGGGGCATGGCTGGCACTGCCACGGCACAGCGTGGCACACTGGGATTTGAACCCTGGTCCCTGAGTCTACCTAAGCAGGCACTTTAATTCACTGAGCTATATGGCCAGCCCAGCAGTAGATACCTTTTTAAACAAAAGTACCTAAAAATAATATTGTGCTGAATGTGGACTGGAATTAAAGTAGTGAAATTATATAAATTTAGTTTCAAATTTTTTTGAGACAAAAGTCTGCTTGTGTCATTCAAGTTGGCTTTCCTGTCTTAGCCTCCCAAGTACTGGAATTACAGATGTGCAACACTTCCCTGGGTAAAGTTTGTGTGTGTATGTGTGTGTGTGTGTGTGGCTGGGAATCTGACTCATGGCTTACCAAATGCTAGGCAAATGCTCTGACACTGACCTTTAAAATTTTTTTTGTGGAAAATGAGGTGATGTATACTATCTTAACCATCTTACAATATGTATTTCAGTAATATTAGATATTATCACATGGTCAATATCTAGAACTTTATTATCCTATAAAATTAAAATTATTCATTGAACAGCAACTCTGTTTTCCCTCCCTTCCCCTAGCAGTAAGAATTACTCTACTTGTGTTTTTGTGTGATTACTCTCCATATCTATTACCAGTGCAATCATATAGTACAGTTGGTCCTCCCCATCTACAGGTTTCACAACTGTGGATTCAACTAAACATGTATCAAAAATTTTTGAAAAAATTTCTCTGTGTAGGATGTATACAGACTTTCTGCTGTCACTGTTCCCCAGGCATAATATATTGCTTTAAGATATGTTAAATAGTCTAGAGATGATTTAAGGTATACAATAGGATGCATGTATGTTGTAGACAGATACACCATTGGGCTGAGGGGGAAGGATCTGGAACCAATTGTTCATAGCTACTGAAGGAAAGACAGTATTTGTCTTTTTGTGGCTATGTTATTAGCACAATATTCTTAAGGTTCAGTTGGACCTTATATATTATAACATGTGTTAGGACTTTTAAAACAATATTAACTTGTTTTCTGTTTTATTTATATGGCACATTTTGCTTATCTAACCATCATTTAGATTGGTTCTACCTTTTAGCTATTTTGAATGTTACAAAGAATGTGGTTGTATAAGGACAGTATTTCCTGGAGATGTTTTTAGTTATTGGGATGTGTGCCCTGAAGTGAAATTATCTCATAATAGTTTCATTTGTGAAAAAATACTGTACTTTTGCACCATTTTACATTCCCACCCACGGTGCTAAGTTTTTTTTTTTGGAACTGGGGATTGAACTCAGGCCCTTGCACTTGCCAGGGAAGCGCTTATTC
>NDGN011532569.1:16507-30517 GCA_002564285.1 Tympanoctomys barrerae
TCTGTCTCTCTCTCTGTCTCTCTCTCTGTCTCTCTCTCTGTCTCTCTCTCTCTCTCTCTCCCTGTTTGTGGGTATGGATTTAGGTAGACACCATATTGGTTAAAACACAAAGACATTCTGAGAGGTCAGAAAGTGCAGTAAATTCCTCAGAAGGAACTCAGAGGCCAGGTTTATTTCTGCCCTCCGTCTGCCCTGCTCTCTCACCCACTGCTCTCTTCCTAGACAAACCATCCAAACTTGAACTCCATTGACATGGGGCTTATGGAAACCCAACACCTACCCTTTTAAAGTCAGCATTTTGTAAAACCTAAAATCAGTACACCAGTCTTACCCCAGTTTCTTTTGTGTGTAGTATTTAGCTAAAAAGGAATCTTCAGAACTACTTTGATGGTGGATCATGAGATCCTCATTTCAGGACCAGTCTTGCCGCCTACCCGAGAGCAAAGAGCACTTCCCAGAGAAGCCAAGCAGAATCAGCACAGTTGGTTCTGGACTTTCCTCATTTAGTCTGTATACTTTCTCCCCATCATATTTCTACCCTAAGATTAAAAGAGGATAGTTCATATTGGGCCTCTGATTCTTCAAGCTGAAGACCCTCATATCCTGTAAAATAATGATCAAATAAATTAGTTATGCTTTTTTTCTTGTTGCCCTGTCTTTTATGTGGGGTGCTGTCCTGGGACCTTCATTACGGCCATGAAAGAAATCACCCTTTCCAGTTACACAGCAGTCCCTTATGCTGGCCTTTGAGAACCACACCCATCCCTAACACATGCAACCATGGATTTCTTTTTATATCTCTATCCTCTTGTTGTTATATATATGTACATAAATAAACACAAAGAATGTATGTTTTCTTCAAAATTAACTTTTTTATATTTACTATAATTACCTTGAGATTTCTCTAAGTTGTCCATATCAACAGGCCTTTCTTTTTTATTTTTATTTATTTTATTATTATTTTTTTTGTATAACCGGGGATTGAACTCAGGCCCTTGCGCTTGCCAGGGAAGTGCTTATTCCACTGAGCCGTCTCCTCGGACCCAGGCCTTTCCTATTTATTGGTAAGTTGTATTTCAGAATATGAATGTTGATTTAGGGTTGAAGCTTTCATTTCATAATGGACAACTATTTGTACTTAGTTCAATATATATATAGCCTGCCATGAGCATTCATGTACAGTTTTTTTCATTAACACAAGTCTCAATTTCTGGGTAATAAATGCTTATTAGTCTAATTTCCAGATCATATGGCAATTCTATGATTAATTCTGTGAGAACCCGGCAAATTGTTTTCCAGAGTAATTGCATCGTTTTGTTTCTCAGCAGCATAATATGAGTCATCCAGGTTCTCCACATGCTTACCATCACTTGGTATTGCCATTCTTTTTAACGCTTACATATTCTGATGGTTGTATGATCATAGTTTAAGTCCATTTGTACTTTCCTAATAACTATATATCGTGGAACGTCTTTCTCTACACCCAATCACCACCTGTGTATTCTGTTCAGTGACTCTGTGCTCCTTCCTACCCTGAGACAACCTCTAAGTTTAGGATCTGTGTTTTCAATGTGGCATAAACATCAGTGTAACCTTTTCGATGAGCTGAAATACACAGGATCCTTTGGAAGATATAAAAACTTAAAACCAAATGTGGAAAACCAAAGCCTACAGTTATTGTTTGGTCTGTTTGGTCTTGCTTTATATTTGAATGAGGGCTATAAACTACTACATTAATACTGTCTCCTTTTAATTTCACATCAGATCTTGGAAATTCTGTCGGGAATTATGGCATTTAAATTTAATTTCCTAGCATTTATTGAGTATCATAACATGGGAAGTAAAAGCACGGAATTAGACATATTTGACCTCAATATTTCAGTCAATCAAGGTGAATCTTATAGTAAAACTTCAGTTTTTTGTGATACCAGGAATTGAACTCAGGACCTAGCATAAAATTTTATTTTTTAAAATAATTGTATTGAGAAACGAATAGCAATGAGACAGTTTCAAAACCGATTACTGGGACAGTTTCAATAATTAAAACATTGCATATTGTTGTCTTCTTAGTGATTATTCACAGTACAAGATGCAGACATGATAGTCTGTCCACAAACACTATTAGTACAAATCTTTCCACTCATTGAATTAAGAGAAAGTAGCTGTATATCTGTCCTGCCCTGGGTGAACTGTGTGGGCCACCAAAACTGGGCATGGTGGCACATATCTGCACTCTCAGCTTTGAGGAGGATGAAACAGTAGGATTACTATGAGTCCTAACTGCACAGTGAGACCCTGTACCAAATAAGTAAAAGAAAAAAGTTTTAGTTTATTTATTTTATTTTAGTGCAGGGTCTACAGGGTCTCACGACGTACATTGGCCTTGTACTGATTCTCCTGTTTTTCAGCCTCCCAAATGCTGGGATTACAGGCCCGTGTCACCACATCCAGTCTCAGTCACTGTCTCAGCATGTCCTGGGGGCGGGGCTGACACAGCACACCAGGGATCACACCCCAGCCTCTGTGTCTGCCTAAGCAGGCGCTTTAATCTGCTGAGCTATCAGGCCAGTCCAAAATATTTTTAAAAAATTAAAATTGTAACTTTAAGTTTCCTTTTCTAGTTCTACCTGAGTTCTGTAGTAACCCTTAATAGTACGGAATTCACAAATGTACAGCCACCAGCAGGACTTACAGTCCACTCATTCTGTTATTCTTCACTGTCCTTTCCTCCCCAGTATCACTTTTACTGCTCACCTGGCTGAGAGGCCTTCATCCGTTAATACGGTGATGCTCATGCCTAGAAACACAAGACCCGCAACTCCACATCCTCTCACTGACTTCATCCCAGTTCCCACCAGAAAGCCCATAATTCTAATTTAACCCAGTTCTGCCTATTTTACAAAGATCCATAAGTATGTGAGCATGGAAGAACCACGCCCAAACCTATTGGCTGCTTTCCACTTTATCCTTACTAGTACTGTCTTGGAATTGTGCCATACACTCCTTGACCCCTACTGTTACAACCTAGATAACTACTTCACTCATTTGTCTCTCTCCTGACTTCTAATATGCCTGAACTTCCTTCCCATGATTGTTCATGGCTGAGAACCTAGCTTACTGTTTACCAGAACAAACCAAAGTCATCAAATAAGAATCTCACAAGCTCTCACAGCCTTTTACTGCCCAATGTATTTACCTACATACTAAATTCTAGTGTTGTTCTGTGTATCTACCTGTGCTCCTACCCAAGGGCAATACTCCTACCAGAAAACTGTCCCTTTGTATCAAGGTTTGGCTTTTTCATTGATAATCTCTGACCAACTCTGCATCATACAGTTCCCCTTCTGCTGAATAATTTTCATTGGCAGGTAGCAATTCTAGATTCTGTACTATCTAAACCAAATAAAACAAATTATCTCATATATCATGTTCTCCTCCTCCAATCGCTGCCACACTGCTTTGTTCACTTAATAGAACTTACCAGTCATCTATGTCCTTGTAAATTCTGCTTTTCTGTTCTCTATTTATGCTAATGCAAGTCATCTTTTCATTTCCAGATAGTGGCTATTCTTGTTGTCATGAGGGTGCACCATATCAACAAGCCTGACATTCAACCTCAGCCCCCTCCAGTCCTGTCAGCACCATATGACAGAAGGCCCTTGTCACATCTCCCTTAGATTACATGGCCAATCAAAAATTGAGCTTGTCAGCATTCCTACCATCAAAATTATTATTTTAAAATATTATCTTTATCTCAATTAATAACATAGTCCTCTGGGTGCTCAAAAACTTTAGAATCGTGTTTCTTTCTTTTACCACGTGTCCAGTTTATCAGCAAATTCCATTGCCCTTAACTTTACAGTATATCAAGAATTCAAACATTTCTTACTACTTCTTTGAAAACCAGCCTGATATATCCCCAACATCCTTCAAACTTCCAATCTAATCCCAGATTCTGGAAACGTCTTCAAACTGGCTGCCTTGCTCTGCCCTTGATTTATTCCTTCAGTCTATTCTCAACATATAACTCTGGTGAGTTCCTTTGCTCAAAATGTGGAGGATTTCATTTCAAATTGAATTAAAGACAATTTTTTCCTATTATAAAATGTTACCTGTTCTATTCATCCATTATTTCTTTAACTTCACCTAATTTCCTGTGCCTCCCCTTCTCCCCTTTTCTCTTTATAATGGTGTTCCTTCTAGTAAGCTCTCTTCTTTTTCCACTATAGGAAAGAAAACCAGGAGAGGTGACTTGGAAATAAATTAGTTTGGGAGTTATGAACACTTAGTATTTAATAAGCCAATTTGAAAACATTGGACACCTCTTAATACACAGGGCTATTTTCAGTATCAGTCAACATGGAAATTTGGAGACAAATGTTCAGTGTGATGGATAATGAAGTTCTTCTTGCTTAATTTCCTGTCCAACCATACTCTAGCGTGTCCTGGGTGGTGTGTGTGTGTGTGTGTGTGTGTGTGTGTGTGTGTGTACTATAGGGACTCAAGAGATTGGAATGTTATTGTTTTTGAATGCATGCTCAATTTCCCTTAAATCTCCTTGTGACTAGACTCCTGAGAGGGAGACTATACTTTGGGCCTTCATAGAATGAAAACCAGAGGAGAAAGCATCCATGTGCTACCACAGATCGTCACAGAGGTGTCCCTCTGCAGTGGCAGACCTAGTGCCGGTCTCCTGAGTCTGTACAGTTGTTGGCTTTCTCACTGTGCAGCTTGCTAGTGGTGGCGGAAGCAGTATTGCTTTGGTGGACAAGTCGTTCTGTGTGGCTTTGTGAGCTGTATGGCATCGTGAATCCTTTCCTCCTCACGCTGGGGAAGATTTTGTTCTCCGCTGCACCACGATGTGAAGTGATATATTTCTTCACTGTTTTCTTAAGACACAGAAGGCCACATTGTTTATCTTTCAAATTATGGTTTAACCCTTAAGTCCTGAGAATGATAAAGAACTTTGGGAATAAGCAAGCTAAAAAAACATGGTTTTTTTATTTACCTTACTTAAACTAGCTCTCCACCAAGACAGGACAGAAGAATTTTCAAGTAGAATTAAATACATTTAATTGGTTAAAGTTTACAAATGGTAAGAAATATTTTGGTTTTTAAACCATTTTTGGTGTTTCTTTTTATTTTAAAGAAGGAAAAGACTGAAACTAAGGGCTGACAAGAACACAGGACAAACGAGGTAGCTCTCCCTACAGTTTATCGTCAGATAACTAAGTATGATGTCAAGTAGGACATGTTGCAAGCATATATTCTTAATTCTATCTTAAGGTTATGATGTTTATTTTCTATAAACATGAAAAACTAAAGATTTTACAATATGATGGAATCTTTTGGTCCTACTAGAGGTTCGAATCGACATGTGCTCCCTCACGTTTATGTAATGAGAAATTAAAGAATTCTCTATCTACACAATTCTTTTACATTAGTGGGGTATGTCTTATTATTTCTCAATATTATATTTATATGAAATACATCTATATACATATAAAAAGGTCATAAACAGATCATTATTTTGCTTACCATTCATCCTATTTTGACAATAAGCAAATAGTTTTTGTCAAATCTAGTCACAACATGCATATGAATGAAAAATATATACATAAGTAATTATCATTGTGTCTCCCTTAATTTAATAAAGCATGTATGTGTTTTACAGTAACTAAGAAAAGAGTCTGGATTAAGTTTCAAAAAGGAAAATTGCATTTACCTCTTTTAGTTTGCTCATTTGTTGTCTGCTGCCTACCAACAGAAGTAGCAAAACATTTGTCATCCCATATATTATGTGTAGAAAGTTATCAGTGATAAGTACATAGAACAGTAGAATCCCCGGTAAATAAGACAGGAAGATTTAACATAAAGTAAGCCCAAGTTCATATGACCATTAAAAATGTAATGGGGCTTTCAATTACAATGTAGAAGATGTAACATTTAAAATAAAAATCAGTCATTTGGTAGCAATCGAACAATTCCTGTACTTCTCAATATTCCATTTTAAGGTGGATATTTTGGAATGTCTTAAAAATAATAATAAGCATGACTAAAGTACATGAAACCTTGAAAGTTTACATTGCCAAGAAAAAGGAACACAGTTATACATTGGATCAGGATTGAGTTGCTAGGTATGGATGTACTTTGACACATTTATTCTCAACTTAAAAGAAGGACTTTCTCTTAGAGATGTCAAGAAGTAAAATATACTTAATCAAAACATACCAAGCTATCTGTCAGAAGAGCTATTCAAGCAAAATTTATTTGACAAGTGGGTGGAAATGATTCAGAAGAAAGCTCAACCTCTGAAATCTGGTGGACCAAATGAACTTTAATTCCCCTTTCAACATCAAAATACCATGCTTTTGAAATGCACATTAAAATAACCATACCAGTCAATAAATGCCAGTCACCAAATACCTCATAAGTGTTAAGGGAGATTAGAGGTGGAAGAAATAAATAACTCCTTCTATGGCAGAAAAAAGCCTCAAAGAAGTAATGGGATTTAAATTGGACCTTCAGGGGAGGAAAAGAAAAGAACATGTTGAAAGCATTCCAATAAAGGGGAGACATTTGATCAAAGATAAGAAAACCCAAATATGCATGGAGTGGTCAGAAAAAGCAATAATGATGAAACATTGCATTTATATGGTTTGTAACAGCTTTCAGAATTCATAACAAATATCAAATTTTTGTGTTCTTAAGATACAGTGATCTGTTATGCTCCGTTATATGATGTACATGTTGGCCATAGTAAAAGAGGACACAAAGCAGGGAGTAAACTACCTTTTAGTTGTTGCTTATGAGTCCTACAAATGAGAACATGTTACAGAAGTTCTAAATTTTGAGCCTTGTATTTCCCAGAATTAGATACCTGTTTTCTTAGAAAATGTGTTTCTCTGCAGGTTTTCTTGAAATCCAGTTATTTCATATATGAATAAATTGTAGGCCCATATGACCTCCTCTGTGTGCATGCAGAGCTATTACAAAATCTTGTGGCGAACCAAAAGCAACTCATAGTGCAGATACTCTTGCTTTGTTTTGCAAATGTTGCATTTTAATGTATGGATGGGAGCACTCCAGGAACACTCATCCCTTTTTTCACATGGCCCAAGTGACAACTCACCAAATCTCAGTTGAAATGCCACTTCTTCAGGCAAGTCTTCTTCAGTGATAAAATGAATTAGTGAAAAAACTGAGAGTACAAGTTTAAATAATATGTTGATCATCTCTTGGTTAGCAATTATTCTTAAGCAACAAATTTCATAGCTTCATTAAATGATAATTTGTTTTGTTTTGCTTTCTTCATAAAATGTTTATGTTGATATTTAGTGAAATTGCCAGACACAGAAACATACGTAAATTAGCCAAAATATACCTATTTTTCTCAGCACTGTCTTTGTAAGGTGACTTAGGAAATTAGGATATAGCAGAACATTTTATCTTACAGGGTTGCAATTTTGTAGCAATTGTGAGATGTAATTCCTGATATACCTTTTAGATAAGTGTATATGTTATTAAGCTAACTGGAAATCAACAATGCCTGTGCATTAAGCCCTGATAGAGGACTAATCAGGGGACAAAGACCCAAAAAAGCTACTTGCTCCATTTCTACGTATGTCTTACAAGGTAGTTCTAGCGGATCTCAAAATCACAATCTTAGGGCCAGGGAAATAGCTCAGTGCCTTAAAGGCCTGCCTGCCAAGTGTAAAGTCCCAAATTCAATCCTTGGTACTAGGAAAAAGAAAACCATAATTCTCCTATGTTACCCTACTACATTTGATAATTATAGGCAACTGTCCTTTATGCCCAGTTTGGAAGAGGGTTTCATTTTTTAAAGATAGTGAGTACATACTTTTGACATAGTTACAAAAATGAAATACAATTCATATGTTTCAAGGAGTATTTTCTGTCTGAAGATGTAACCATTAACTAATACAAAAATAGAAATAGCTACATTTACTTGTCTGATTTTACAGTGCCTTATGCAGCATTTTGACCTGATCTGTCTCTAAATAAGGTGAAATTTTTAGTAAATCATCTTCAAATAAAATCACAACACTTTACTAACTTACATATGATAAATTTAAAGCACATGCACATATACCAATGAATCTCAACTAGCTTTTTTAAAATGTCACATTAAAAATATTTCAGTGATGAATATATTGATTTTCTTTTTTGTATGTCCACACAGATTTCATCAGAAAAAAAAAAAACGCCAACATGTATTCCACAAATATCAAGGGATAATTTACCTTGTTCACAAAAATAGTCTGGCTAAAAAACTGGAACTTCAGCTGTGTACAGTGTACAGAATTCTAATGGAATTAGTACAAATTACCATAGAAAGATCAAATCCACTTTGAGAAAAATAAGACAATCTAGGAGAGGGAGGTAATTTGGGACATGGTGTAAACTAATAATCTCACCAGCAGGGATGGTTCACATAGAAAATACAGATATATTGAGCCACATGTTCAAAATGTCAGTACATTACATGCTATTGACATTAAGGCATGTTCAAGGAAATCATTTTTTAAAATTCCAATGAGATACATCTCACCCAGAAGTATAGTTATAAAATGACAAGCATAATTTAAATGATATTTGAAAATAGTCTCAGGTATTCCAACTAGTACTATCATTTTATCTCAACTCACAGATATCCACAGAGATATATAACTAGGTCACAATACAGTTTCCATATATATTACTAATTTATTAGTGCAAATGAAAAGACTATCAATGACAAAAATCTGCCAAACCAAAAATACCTGAGCTGCAGAGTATTACATTGGGAAGTGTTGAATTTGTCAGTACTCAAATTATAAAGGATTAAGTCACAGACACTTTCCACATTACTACCTTATATCTCTGAGGACTTCAAAGTCATTGTTGGTATTTAAATCATGATTTATTAAGGTGTTAGTCATTGATCATTATTAACATTCCTGGAAGTCAACAGTGTCTGTCAATTAATCCCTATTAGTGGACTAACCAGGGGAAAGCCTTGATAGAAATCACTCACATAATAAGGTTTTATGGCCACCTTTACTTATTGTACAATATACTCCACTCATTTGGAGCTAGACTACTATAGAAATATAGTGGTGCTCTATGAGATATGAATGGCAGCCTAATGCATTGAGACATCAAAGTTATTATAGTGGCAAAGGCTTTAATGTGTTGTATGATTATTGTTATGTCACAGATTAACTTGATTATTAAATCAGTAACAGTCTAGAGAAATGGTGACATTTTCCTAATAATACTCTCAGCTACACATAGATAGTGATAAACAGTGTGCAGTTAAATTTGTTCTGTAATGTCATAATTAGGCTTGTGTTAAAAAGGCCATATGAAAGAAAGTGCTCCTGAGTTCAATATTGCACTGCTCAGAAGGAAACAAAATATTAATTCTTTCCATTCATGCGTTTGTTATCATTATAATGCTCATCTCAAGTCATCAAAATAGTAATCTAAAATAGCTGTTCACTACTGCAAATGTACACTTGAATATTTATCAAAACAAAGGGCTGCTTGCAAAGTACATCTTGTGTCCGTTATGAATAACTATTACAGTGCTACAAAGCAATTGAACTTAATTTGTCTCCACGAGAGAGAATTGTGAGTGTATTGATTAATATATTTCTAATGGAATTTAAATGAAATAGGACAGTATGAAAGAAGCTTGTAATTGCCAAATTTGTTCTCTGGAATAGCTAACAAGAATTCTTTGAACACAAACTTTATTTTAAATATCAAAATCTAAAGTAAGTACTTCTGTGAAATTTTTAAAATGACATTTTCACTGAAGACAAAGAAATATGTTTAAGCATTTGAAATTTAATCCACCAAATATTACATTCACCCTGGCTGTAATATATAAAATGCATTGTGAATACTATGTGGAAACGGGGCAGGTGATTGGGTTTTATAGTTTCCAAGTAAATATTTGAAGTTGGGATTTCTAAGGATACGACATGAAAACATAATTCATTGTGATGCACTTTGAATGGCTCAATAGCATACGTTAAGTGCACTGTTATTTTTAATTTGAGTGTTTTATTATTTTAGTGTGTAGTACATGTGTATACTACATAATGTTTACATTCCGGGTGGGAAGTTGTTCCACGTACACAAAATGTCTTAAGTCTTTTCCATCGCCCTTTCCTTTCCTTTACCTCCTCTACCCACCTATCAGTCTCTTTTCTTTTCTTTTCTTCTTCCCTTTTTGTACATGTTTATAATACCTAATGCTTACGTTCTTTGAGTGTAGAGTGCACTTGTACTTAACACATCTTAATGCCTTGTTTTCTTTTCTCTTTTGTTTTTGTTTTGCAATGTGGTCTTTGTGAATTCATACTGTCCTTAAACTCACTCTGTAGCTTAGGCTGGACTCAGACACCAGGAGATCATCCTGCCTCTGTATCCTGAGTTGGGATTAAAGCATGATTATATCAGGCCAAATTTTGCTATATTCTCATCTAAAATTACAAAGCTTAAAGCTTCTACTTAGAGAAGTTAGAAAATTTTCCTACAGTTTTCCTATTGTTTCTTGCATAGTAAATATACTTCATATTTCTATCTAAAGATGAATCTTGATGTGCAGTATACTTTAATTGTAACATAACAGCCATTACTAACATAACGATTAATATACAGAATGGCTCAATCTTAGTTAGACACAGCAGAGTAGAACATGACATGTCAAATTAAATTTACCTTAGCTCAAAGTTTTACTGTATCATTGATATGTGAAGTAGACTTCAAAGTTCTCTAATATGCAATGTATTTTTAATCAATGTGTCTGTTTTATTCATTACTGATGAGGAAAAAAACAGTCTTCTATTCAACACATATTAAATAAGTTTTAGCTTTAGTTTTCTGAGACCTCTGTAGACTGCTGGCTGTACCAGTTTACTGTCTTACCAATAGTGAAGAAGTTTTCCTCTTCACCAAATGCCATATAACAAAGTTATCTCTTTAAAAAGTGCATCTACCTTGTTAATACTTAATATAAAGCAGAAATGATAGAAATCTTTGTCAAATAACATTTCATATTTCTTAACATTTGACACATGGATTGGTATCATTCAAGAGGCTTCTAATGTCTACTAAAATGTATATACATCCAAAAAGTTGTATTCATTTACTATTTGCTGGAATGCAGGTCTTCCAGCTTCTTCTAATGCTTAAGCGACTTGTCCAAGCCTCTTAATATCTTTGTATGTTTGTCGCTTAAACTTGAAAAATATAAGATTGATAAATCTATTATTAATTATGTAAAGTGCTTAAGCAATGACTGACACATAATGAGTGTACTATAAATGTTTAGCATAGTAATCACTATATCATTGTCTTATAAGCAGTTAAATTTGTAGAAACTAGTACTGTCAGGCAGGAACATGCCCTGAAGTAAGTCAAGGTTAGAGATGAGAGCATATCAAAACTGGAGGAGGTACCTCTGAAGAAGACAAGTTCTTAAGATTATACTGAAATTGCTACTATTCAGCCAATTAAATTCAGATGTACATCAAGCATCTGCATAGGTGTTCAGAACCCCTGGACCTATACTGTCCTCAAAATACTCCTATTTTGTAAGTGATGGATAAACCAAGGTTGATGTTGTCAGCCCTCTACCCTGTCTCCCTATTGGATTAGTGTCAGCCAAGTGACTTCTTTGTAATCTTACTAGTTGATTACAGTCTGATCCACATTGTACCTATCTTGTGATTTTACTGTATAAAACATTCTTGGAGAAATGACCTCAGTGAAACCTGTTTCTATGACCCTTCTTATCTCTCAGGAGCTATTCTGGTTCCTAAATAAAACTTTGCTACTCATGACTGCATTTATCCATTGGAATTCCTTCTTCTTTTTCTTCTTTGATAGCAGAGGACATAAATTCAGCACATCTGACATCTAGCAGGTTGGGGAGGATATTTCTCCTATATCAATTATTGACCTGTTACTGATGCATTGATATTAAGAAATTAAAGGCTTGGCATACCAAGAGCATATCTATTTGATTCCAAAAATATTGCTAACTTAACATAATATCAGAACCATTATTATAAGTAGTAACAATGACAATTGTAGAGTAAAGAGCTCCAAGATACTCAAAATTCTTCTATAAAAACAATAATAACACTGGCAAAAATTGACTTTTTAGGAATTTTAGAAATTAACTTAACCTGTAAAATAATTTTAAAAAATCTACTGAAAAATATAGACTTGTGCCTACAGTTATGTGTTTTCTAACACTTTCACTTTGTCTATTTTCATCCCCTTCTTTCCAGCTCCATGGTTCTTTTAAAAACCAACAGCTCACAATTATGATGAAAATGAGCAGATTAGCAGCTACTGGACATAACTGAACAGTTCTGGAGGTCCCTCAAAGCACTATTCTCAAAAAAAAAAATAAAGTCACTTTTGAACTCTCAGGAAATTCCCTGGAAAACTCAAATCTCAGCACTTGCCTTTATTTGACCTGACTTGGAACTCTCCCAGTGCAATCAGCCTTTCCCCAGGGGTGATTGTCAAAAATAATCAGTAGCAATTGTTTAACATCATACACGCCTGGGGCAATGAGAGCCGTTGAGCCAAACAAGAAGCTGAACTTAAAAGGAAAGTCTGAGAATGAAAGAGATATCCATAGCTGGATTTGAAAAGCTTTGACATATTCCTAGGAATATTGAAAGCCAAATTAATTCATATGACTGCATATACCCAAGAAAGATCTGAGAGGGCCCTATGTTCTCACCTCTGGATTAAACTGAGGCTTTCTGAAAGCTAATAATGAATGCTAAGACAAACTTTTAAACTGCCAACCTGAGCTTTGAAGGCATGCCTCAATGTACATGGAGCCTTGGGACAAAGGCCAGGAATGCCTGTTATATTTCAGTTATTTAAAAAAATTTATAACTAATCATTATCCATCATTAAGCTAATCAAATAGAAATTTCAGGATCACACATTATAGACAATGCAAAAGCTAACAAATTGACTCAGAAACATCAAATAGCAAAAAATAAACAGCAACAACCAAACATGAATAAAAAGAGACAACCTGATTTACAGAGTTTTTGCATTACAGTACTTAAAATATATAATTAAAAAAACTACAAGATATTCAATAAAATAATATGGTCCTATATGCCTCCTCCTCCCCAAACTTCAATCAATAAAACCTATTTTGGAGGTAGCTTGTGCCATGGACATAAAAGATTCTAAATGAGCTATCTTTAAAAGTTCCAAAGAACTCAAGCAAACTATATCAAAGGCAATAAGAATGTGAAGCAGTACCCTACTACCTGGAGCATACCAATACAGTAATAGAAATTCTTGTTTTACATACAAGTGCTCGGGTTGAAAAATACAATAATTATAATGCAGTACCACAGAAGAAGCTCAATAGTAGATATG
Source organism: Tympanoctomys barrerae (assembly GCA_002564285.1). NCBI lineage: Eukaryota > Metazoa > Chordata > Mammalia > Rodentia > Octodontidae > Tympanoctomys > Tympanoctomys barrerae. The sequence continues at coordinate 29,945 of NDGN011532569.1, forward strand.
AGAGGAAAGAAAATTCAATGATTAACTTGAATATAGGTCAACAAAGATTATGCAGATACTGGAACACAAAGAAAAATAAAGACAGCACACTCAACAACCTGATAAAGAACATCTAGTGCAAGCAAATACATGTAAGTGATGTTTCAGAAGGTGGAAAATATACAGAGAAAACACATCTGAAAAACTAATGCCCCAAATCTTCCTAAATTTGATGAAACATATTAAGCTTCAAGTGTAACAAGCCCAATAAATTCAAAGAGATCCACACCTGATATTGTATGTATCAGAAATAGATTCTAGGTCCTTGAGTGATGCAAGCCAAGAACTGCAAGTGCATGCCTAATAGTGTAATAAAAATTTGCTATCTTACAAGAGGATAAGGGGAAGATATGTTCATGGAGTGTGTTCAGGAACATTATTGATTTTTGTGAGTTGGTTTTGAATTTTGCTGTATTGTTAAATTTGGTTATTAATTATTGGAGTCTTTACAATTTTTGGCTTTTCTATTTAGAGAATTATTTTCTTATTGCACTGAATAAGACAATAGACAAACCATTAGCCATCAGTGAGATA
>NDGN011532575.1:3287-24203 GCA_002564285.1 Tympanoctomys barrerae
TCTCTCTCTCTCTCTCTCTCTCTCTCTATATATATATATATATATATATATATATATATGTCTATGTATCATATATTTAATCAGTATGTAGGTAAAGGCCTAATATTCCACTTATTATTTTATATTATTATTATATGTCATATAGAATAAATTCCATGATCTCTGACATGATATTTGATCTTTTTTGAAAATTATGCACACAAAACTTTACTTACAATTGAGGAAGTTAAATTTTTCTTTCTTTTTTTTAATATTTAGGATAGGATGTGTAGTGTGTACAGAGTTTCGCTGCATAGATTGGATTCATAGTGATCCTCCTGTTGACAGCCTCCTAAGTGCTGGGATTACAGGTGTGCACCACCATAGCCACTCTCAATCACTGCCTCAGTGCACCCTGAGGGTGGGGCTGGCAGGGCAGTCTTGGGGATCGAACTCCCAGCCCCTGCATCTACTTAAGCAGGTGCTTTAATCCCCTGAGCTATTTGGCCGGCCCTAGAACTTTTCTTTTTGACAGTAATATATCAGCAGAAAATGAAAAAACTCCGTGGAGCCTGGTGATCTTCAAAATTGTTTGGGTGAGAATGAACAAGCCCAGGGCATTCTATAACTCTTCAAAGTCTCAACAATGAAGGGGAACCTTGGGCTTCAGAAAAATCTCATCCCTTTGAGAGATAATCTCAACATGTGTGTGCGTAGAAAGGCATCCACCTAAGACAGAAGAAATGTCAAAGAAAGAGTGACATGTTGCAAGGAAATCCATAGTGCTTAGAAAGGGGTAAGTTGTGTGCTTGTATAGATGGTCATAGAGATATCCTTCAGGTGCTTGCATGTTAGGGGGATCAGAGTGCCTGCTGAGAGTGAGACGTATTTAGTCCTCTGTGTGCTAGACTCATTCAGAAACAGCCAGCTCTAGACTGGACAGTTCTACCAGGGAGACATTTGGTCACACCCTTCCTTGGTCCTTGGAGAGTAGGTCAGTTCCATAGATGTGGAAAAGGGTAAGTACTGAGTGTAGGAAGTGAAGGATGTGCTTTGAGCTTGCAATATATGCTGTAAAACTGCTTCCTATTTGAAAATGACTTGATGTTGCATAGTAACTGTTGTGGCATGAGTTGTGTCCACTGTAATGATCTGCTCAAAGTCCTAAACCATAGTACTTATAAAAATGGCCATACTTGAAACATGATCTCTGTAGATGCAGTCAAGTTAATTGAAATGGTGCTGCAGTAAGGTGGGCTCTAAATCCAGAGAGACCAGTATCCTTACATAAGGAGAGTGAGATAGAGACACAAAGGAAGGAAGATATTATGTGGTGAAAGAGACTGACTGTCGTCAGTCAAGGAAGGTCTAGCAGTGCTGAGCACTGTCACCTTGAAAAGGGCACAGCTTCTTCCCTAATGACCTCAGGGGTATGTTTGTCCTGTCAACAACTTGATTTCACACTTCCAAACTTCAAAATTGTGACACAGTATGTTTCTTTACTTTTAAGGCACCAGTTTGTTGAAATTCTTCACAGCAGAGCTAGAAAATCAAAGTGGTTAAAATATCATCTCTAGAGTTCTCTTTTTGACAATCTGAAGATTAAACCAATTTGACTTGAGAAGGTTAGAGGACTAATTCAGTTAGCTTTTAAAGGGAGGAAGATTTGAGTAGATTTCTGCATATTCAATTCAGCCGAGCAAAAGTGGAGTGAAATCCAGACAATATGTGCTCTGTGTGATTTCAGAACAGAGAGAGCCAAGAGTTGGAGTCGGGAAGCAACCAGAAGTGATGTCCTGAGGTAGCAGGGCTGTCACTGTCCTTTCCAGGTCAAGCACCCCCCGGGGCAGGTAGAGAGCCAGCAAAACTCAGCAGAGGCAGTGTGGTGGAGCTTCAAAGCGTTTATGGGAAGCATGTGGATTCTCTGTGCCTTCTGACATGCCAGTGAGCAAGAGCTACCCTCTATAACAAGTACAGATTATGTGAGGGTGGCTGTTCCTGAGAAACAGCAGGAATGAAAGAGTTGTAGAACAAGGGCAGAGGTTAATTACTGTTGTCACACACAGTATTTCTAAGACCTATATGATATTCCATTGTGTGCGCTGGAGTAGTGGCCCAGTCTCGGAGCGCTTGTCTAGCCTACACAACACCAGTGGTGGCCAACCCTTGGCATGTGTATTGTTTTTCTTTTAAGACAAAAGATTTCAATATGTGAGTTGTTGTTTTCTAAACGAAAATGTCAGTATTCAGGTTGCGTTGCAGTGGTGGCACTGTGCAATCCATAAGTGGGTTTTGGATTGCAATTTGGGCATTCATCTCCACAACGGTTACCATCATTGTATGGGGCCATAGGTTCAAACTCCGACGCAGGAAAATAAAATTATAGTCAAATAAGCCAAAGAATTTTAAATTTAAAGTTTGAGGAGAAAGCAAGTTACCTTGATACCTGTGGTTTTGCCTTCACTCTGATGCTCCCATTGGCTTCTTTTAAATGAATCAGCTTAAGATTTTATGCAGAATCTCAAGTCAAAAATTCTACTGACATGCAAAATCAAGGTCAGGGAGAGGCTACAGTATATGCATATTCTTTGTCTGTCATAGCTCGTTAACTTCATCAGGAGGTCTTTTGTTCAAGTGCATGTGGTAAATTTCTCCCTGGCCTGTGAGCCCCCAGCCCAGGCAGTTGTGATTTCCCATAAGATCAGCATACCTTCGGAAGAAATGCACCCAGATCAGAATGGTATATGAGTCTGTCCTATTCTGGCTCTAGAAAAGAAATGTTACAATAAATAGGTGGGTGGGACCTGCCCCATGACCCCTCCCCATCGTTGAAGTAGCAGCAAGATCAAACTGAGAATAATAACTTCAACATGATACATTTTTTTTCTTTACAAAGTTTGATACCTACTACTCAAAAAACAAAACTAAAAGCTGACAAGAAAATGGCGCAAATACTTGTTATTTTTAGTTTGTCACTTACTATACCTAGTAGCCAATTAGTAATTATCTGGAAGTGGATAAATTAGGAATGTTTTACCCCAGGTCATATTAGCTAGACATGAAGCAAAAAGTGCCACTTCAGCAACCTCTATAATATTTTCCTGATTCGTTTCCTTGTTTCCTCTTTCCTTGAACCTTATTTAATACAAAATTCCTCCAACAAAGCTGCAACTGCTGACCAGCATTTTAATAGGATGGAAACACACAATGTAGCGAAGACTACAATGTTAATATACTTGACACCTGTTATTCCAATTCTTCTTTGCTTTTCCATACCTTTCTGAATAAATCTGTGTGGAGTGAGATAAGAGAAGGAAGAGATAAAAGGCAAGAGAGAGGTAACTCACCTCTTGCATATATTTTCCTGAATTATTTTCATCCTTGACCAAACTGGGCAGCCACTATGTCATCCTCCACCTAAGCCAAGTCATTGTGCATGGAGCCCGCTTAATCTCCTTCTTATCAAAACAACAATCTTCCTTTGATCATTACAGCATTTCTTGAAGATCCTTGGATCAGATTCATTTTGCTCATTGGAAATCACCTTTCAAGGATTGGTCTTAATAATTTACAGAGGGGGTAGTGCCTTAGCCGGCCATATAGAGCTGTACAGTGTGCTAACAGAAGTGGAACACACACTCCTCTCTCAGGTGAATATGAGATGTTTTAAACAAGTCACTGGATTTTCTAAATATAGGATTTTCCCCTCTCGTAGGAATTTGAGACCTGGTAGGAAAGGAAGATTATGGGATGTGGGGCAGCTGCTTGAGGACTAGAATGAACTTGTTATCTCTCTTTGTCAGCCAATTTCAAGAAATGGCTCTGACTTTACGTTAAAAAGCAGTGTATCTTCCTGCAGATAAATCAGTCCTCTTACAGCAATAAATATTCCATTTTGACATCCTAGAGTGTGTACTTTGGATGAAATCATAGTAAACTATTTTTTTCCCTTTTGGGAAAAACATTATATACAGATTGCTGCAATTTTTGGAAAGAAAGCATTTTTTTTCTCTTCCCTGAATGGAACTACTCTGCCAAGGAGAAAGGGGAAACTGCATACACACCATTATGGCTTGCATTGAGAGCCCCCTTTGTCTGAAACTTGTTCCTAGGTGAGGCTTTGAGGAGTGCCTCAATCGTGGCTGTGTGATGCTGGACCAGACCATTGATTGGTTTAGCAGAGTTCTTCATGTGGATGATGGACTTACTACAGAGCGAAGACCTACTCTAGGTACTGGTGGCCCCAACCAATTGGCTTGAAGCCTGGAGGGAAAGAAAAGGGAAAGAAGGAAAGCAAGTTGATTTCTGCTGGCCATGCATGGCCTGTTTCTCCTTTGCCATGCTCCTTGCCTTCAAGCCAGCTGACAGTGTGTTGAAACCTCTAAAAAACATGGGTCAAAATAAACCTTTCCTCACTTAACTTTTTTATGTAGGGTACTGGGTCTCAGCAATGAGAAAGTTGTTAGAGACTACCTTGTTGAAATCCCTCCCAATCTTTATTTTATTATTGTTATTATTATTATTATTTTTTTTTTTTTTTGGCAGAACCGGGGATTGAACTCAGACCCTTGCGCTTGCTAGGGAAGCTCTTATTCCACTGAGCCATCTCCCGAGACCCCCTCCCAGTCTTTAAACTATCTTCTTATAAATAATATCAGTTCATAATCTCAGCAACAAAGCATCTACTTTTGTATTAAGTTTTTGGTAAGCTGTTATTTCTGGACTGTGTCATTAAAATGTTTATTTCTCCTATCTCTGTCTCTTTCTCTCTGTTCCCATATTTCTGTGTGTGAGAGTTTTTCCAGTTAGCCTATAAAAGATCAAAAGAAGTAGTTTACTGTCAGTAGCTAAAATTTTGCACATGTTCCTTGAAGTCCAACTCATTTACCAGCTGCAATTAACAAATATCCCAGAGAATGTGTACAGTTTAACATTCCGTTATAATCTGAATGTTGCTGAGTCCCTAGGAACGCAATTACAGCAATCACTGCAGCCAACACTTACTGTGATTGCTAAGTGGTAAATGCCTTGCCTTGCTCTTATATTAAACCAGGTTACCCTCCCAATAAGAGACAAGGTGGGGCCTGCAACTTTTCCTGCTTACAGATGCAAACAGAGCCACGGTTAGATGTCAAGTTACCCGGGTCTGAACGTAGGCAGTATGTCTCCCAAATCAGAGCTCAGAACACTGCTACCATTGCTGTACAAGTGACTCATTGAAATCATCCCGGAAGCTTTCCTCATCATTGCTTGGACACTGGGTCAATGAAGAAGTAACCTCAATAAATTTATAGTTTTTAAGGCGAGGAGATAGCTCAGTGGCATAAGATCCTGCTTGGCAAGCATAAGGTCCTGAGTTCAATCCCCAGAATAATATATAAAGTTATTATATACAATTGCATACATAAAGTTATTATATGTAACTATATATGTAACATTATTGCATATAACTTCATATCTATCTATATATAGATATAAAATTCTGTCATCTTTACTAATAACTCACTTTCATGATACTATGGCACAAGTCTGAGCTTGTACTAAACTTTTATTTTATTATTATTATTTTCTATTTAATTTTTTTAGGAGAAACTTGGGATTGAATTCAGATCCTTGGGCTTGCCAGGCAAGTGCTTATTCTACTGAGCTATCTCCCCAGTCCCTGTACTAAACTCTTAGGAAGAGTATGCTTGCACCAAAATTAAGCAAAGATTAAAAAACAATATTCTCTTTTGAATGCCCTTCCTAATCTAAGTGTCCCTGAGACTAGTAAGATAAGGAAGAGATCTGATCATTAAACAATTGGGTATGTTAGAAGTTACCAAGGACCCGACACTTAGGAAGGTACGAAGAAAAGGTAATCTTTAAGGAAAAGTTGGAACTCATGCTATTTCATTCGATTTTTATGCCAGCAATGGTCTAGCAATGAGACTTCAGACAAAATTCCTTCTTCTAAGGGAGCCTAGGATTGCTTGATTAGCTATGGGACTGTGGTGCTGTTGCACTCTGCCGCAGCATAGATTGAGCTCAGATACCACAAGGTTCCTAGAATTGTCCTTGAGGCCACTCCAGCATACCCTCCTGATGACACTAGGACACTGTATGACTCTGTTCAAGGCGCACTTCATTTGTGTTTGTCACTTGTGGGCCCAAAGCCACTGCGGAGTAGCAAGATGTCACTCAGCATCTCACTCTCAGCAGTGGGGATCCATACTGGTGTATATTGAAATGTTCTCCAATCCAAAGGTCTCATCCATTTTACTTAAAAATTTCACACTTATTGGTATAACTTCTCTCTTTGCCCCAACCCTAATAGTTTTATTCTAATTTAACAAGTCAAACAAATTATAATAAAAAAACAACGGAGTTCTTTTTTTTTTCTTAATCCGAGGTTCTTATCTTCTTTATTTTAGAACAGAAACTAGTTCAAGAGTTGAGCAACAGATTTGCCCACAATTTTTCCCTTTCTTCAATTATTCTCATGATATAAAAGGGCTTTTCTATTCTCCAGATAACATAGATGGAGAGGTTGACTTTTCCAATGATTTTTTTTAAACTTGGCAAATGCATTTAGAATTTCCACTGCTTTTGGATTTCAGGTTTGATATTTGAAGAAGCTGACGCAAAGGGGTCTCGGTGGTTCCCACTGCCTGTCAGCTCGTATCTGCCAGAACTGGCAGGGAGAGGACAAGGGCAGAAGGCAAAGGGCCCCTTTAATTTAATCTTTATCTTTCTCCAATTAGCTGCGTCTTTTAGGGCAGCAGAGGTGGACATATGGCATGTGTGCTGCAGCATGCTGTTATCACTGAAAGCTCTCCAAGGTTCACCGTTGCTGGTTTAGGGAGACCTGTGCTATCAGTGCAGGAACAATTAAAAACTAATTAATTAAAAAATTGGATTTGTTGTGGGTGTGGTTCTGTGGTACAGCATTTGCCTAATACAGGGAAGGCCCTAGATTCCACATGCCTCCCAAAATAAAATTGGATGTGGGCAGCATAGGCCAGCTCTGTCATAAAATGTTATGAAAAAAATATTTGAAACATTGTTTTTTTCAAAATCTAAGTGGTTCACAAGGTGCCTCATGGTTTAGAGGTCCAGATTCTGGAGTGCTGTGAGAAACGAAGTACACGAGGTGCCCTCCCAGTGCTGGAGAACTGGGGGAACCCTTGGAGCATGTACATTTTGTATTTGTAGGAAGGCAGGTATGAGGAATTAGAAAAATATTTTCCATAGATAAAGTAAAATCTACACAAAAGCATGTTCTGTCTACTATCTAAATAGCCAGATCCTACCTGGAACACTAAAGTAAAAATGGAAAAAATATATATTTTTTAAATTTATGTATTTGGTACAGGGTCTCACCATGCAGCTCAGACTCCTAGTGATCCTCCTGTCTCAGCCTTCCCAGTGCTGGGATTACAGGTGTGTGCCACCACATCCAGTTTCAGTGGCCAGCCTGGGGAAGGGCTGGCACAGCATGCGGTTCTGGGGATTGAACCCAGGTCCTTGCACTTGCAAGGCAGGCATTTAGACTTGTGAGCTATCTCCCTGGCCCAAAAATGGGAAAGATTTTTTTAACAGTGTAGTGAAGTTTCCTTTTAATAAACATGTCTCCTCTCAGGGTGCAGAAACATACTTCACTGACTCCAAGCAGCAGGAAAAAAAAAAAAAAAGAGCACTAATTTAGAAGAACAGGTCCACTAGTTCCTTAGTAATTTGAATGAAACTGGTTCGTTAAGCAGATGATTCTACGACGTGCAAAACACTGAAGACAGGGATCTACAGAACAAAGAAGGATCACTAGAAATATTACTCTGTTGATATCCAGCAAATCTTCCTTTCCACCATCTGCCTGCACTTGTAGCTAATCAAAAAGGCTGTTTATGTGTAGCTTTTAGTGTTGCTGACCTGGAAGAACGCATTCCACATTTAAAGTATTTTTACGGTAAATGATTGTGCTGTTAACCTTAAGGGGTTATTAAAACATTTTCTGGGAAATTGGCTTCTCTAATCTCTTTCTTAGAATACAGTGTTTCATTTCTGTGCAGCCCAGACAACAGGCAAGGCATTCCAGCAGCAGTTTAGTTAATGTGACTGATTCCTGTCAGAGAGGCACAGGGACGAGGCTCAGGGAGCCGGGCCACCTCATGGAGCTCTTCCTTCCTTCATAGCAGAAGAAGCAAAACATGCTGGGTAGTTTTGCAACCGGGCAAGTTTAGAAACATTTTTAAGCTTTTGGCTTTGCCAAGTCTTTCATAAAAAACTATTTTCTTTATATTTCGTGCCAAAAAATGTCAGCCCCTAAATAGTTTTTCCCATATCTGGCCACATGTCCAAGACTTCTTCTTTTTCTAAGAATAAATAATTTTTCTGGGCTATAAAAATGCCACTTGCGCTATCAGATTAAACATATCTTTATATAGAAAAAGCATGCGAAACATTCCACCAGTGGGTCTAAGGAAGGATTCTTCCTTGACATAACTTTATTACATTAATTTTGATGAAATGAAAGGTTTGAATTCTGTTTGTGACTTTCAATTAAAAAATTTCAGTCTTGTTTTATGATCTTCGCTATTTCATTCTTTTCTTACTGCCATCAAACTATCCTTATTTATGAGGATGTATTGAGTAAGAATTAATTGCCGCCCTTGATCAAAGTGACACCTTGGAAATAATACTAATGCAAGGGAATTTTCTGGATTCTTCTTTCATTTACACCATGAGGTAGCGTTCTGGGTCAAGCTACTGGAGTTTCAAGATCTCTAGCATTAAAAAAAGTGTGAACTTGCAAATTAGCTGTCAAGTTTAATAGAAAGCAAATAATGCAGCCTAAAGCTGACTCCTCTCCATTCCCTATGTCCTATTCATCTCTCTGCGAGGTCAACCACAGAACACTGAAAAACAGCCTTCTATATGAGTTGACTTAATATTTTTTAAAACAATAGTTGTATCCAAAAAGTGAAAAAAATGAATAAATCATCCTAAGATTTGGAAATAAAAGGCAAAACAAAAACATGCTTGAAAAAACATTAATAGCTAGGTATCTAAAATTTAATAAATATAGAGAAATAAACTTGAATGGTATCTGCTCTTACAAAACTGCTAAGGACTTGGCATAATGTACTATAAACTTAACACTTAACATTGGACAACTTAAAAGAAAAGTCTGATTATTGTTTTTACTGTTACTTAAATAATTGCAAATAAACGTATCATAAATAAATAAATGTTGTAAGTTAGCATATTATATCTGTCTTTATAAACACTGTAAGCAAAAAAGTCTTCTAAGTTGGTATGTCATTGCTAGTTAGCAGAATTTTAAAGTTTGTGTGTGTTTATTTGTGTGTGTGTGTGTGTGTGTGTGTGTGTGTGTGAATGTGTGTTCAACACCGGGGGGCGGGGGCAGGAGTTTCTGGTCCTTCCTAAGTGGTTCCCTCCAAACTTCCTGCTTTGCAAATCTTTCTGGCTCCTTTTAAGCTCCAACAATGCAAGTTTATTATAGCTGGAGAGTGTCTGACGAGGAGAGGGAACATGCAAGCATTTCAGAGAGAGCTTATGCCGGTACGATTCTGAAAATTTCAATAAACCCAAATTCTCTCAAAGATTAAAAATATGCTGAGAAACTAGAGGATGCAGCAAATTATTTTGTTTGTCCTCCACTCATTATCATCTTGCCAAAAATCAGCTAAACTTTCCAATCTCCTCCCATCTGCTGCATGACCCTTTCTTTCTCATGTCTGGGGATTCAGCATATACGTTTTGAAAATATCAACCAGCTCGAAACACTTACATTTTGTAGAACCAGGTCTCCCATGGTAAAACGATAAAACCCCACACAGTGCGTTTTCTTCCTAGGAACAGCAGATCAGCATCGCAATGCACCCCGGGTAGAAATAATACCCTTCATTTGCTGCAATTGCCTTAGTATCAATGCTATAAAAAATAGATGATGGAAAACTGGAGCTCTAGGGAGAAATGCAAGTCTACTGTGTGCAGCTTGTAGAGGGATGGAGCAGAAAGAGGTGTTTGCCTTGTCTGTGTATCAGACTTGGGCTTTGCTCTGGCTGACAAACGACAGCACATCCACAGTATACACAGCCGTCAGGGAGCTCATCACTGCAGGCTCCAGGCAACACCTGATTCAATTTACATAAGTGGAGGGAGCTAATCATATGCACTCCTGCTAGAATTTAAGAGGCACAGAAACTGGAGCCTATGGACTGTCTCTTTGGAGTAGACAGGCCAAGTTATGCATGACACTTGGCTTATTCCCTCTGCTTTTGCAAAAGGTAATTTCTAACACAAGAATGTCCTGTGGTTTTGGCACAAGAATGTTGGAAATGAGAGAAACAAAAGCTTGAAGGTCACCCAATCTGTAGCACTGAGTGATGTTCAGAAGTATAAAAGAAACACAATAAGCTCAGACCAGTGCCAACTGCATGCACCAGTCCTTTGGCCTCGACCCAGAGCCCGAAGATGTGCAAAGAAAGTATGGCTAAGAACTGTGAAGACTTGCGATCTGTGCCTTGCCCCAGTACAACAGCACCTGTGAAGGCAAGTATGCAAAATATGACCTATAGTCATTAAGGGGCAACATAACTGGAAAGCTTTAATGTACATAAGTAAAGTAGAGGATGGCAAGAAGGAGAAAGATGGACACAATACTGGGAAGATATGCCTGGAAAATACTTTTTGCTTCTTCACACCATTACAACTTTAAAGCAGATGGTGAGCCTCAGACCCACCTTTCCTGACCTTTCATTCTGTCTCCTCTTTTTGTGGCCCTGTTTGGACACCACACTCAAACGCACAAAGCAGCCTGAAAATATAGCTCTGCTTTCATTGGTTTTTTTTTTTTTTTTTTTCTGGACAAACCCAGCCACAAATCATACAGAGGCCTATTTACAAGAGCAAACCTGATGCTTGGCCTCTGAGATAATTATTGAGATACCCATCACCTCTCACCCCACCCTGTCCTGCACTTGGTCTTGGTCTGTATTTGCTTTGTCTTGTCTGCTGCCTTTCAGATACATATGTGTCTGATACAGTCTCTGACCCTTCCTGATCCTGATTTGCCATTTTCTGAAATTGGGTTCTCAGATTCATTATATTACTTCTGATTTAACTTGTCATACTGGCTTGTTTTTTTCCCTGATAAGTTTTGGTAAGAACAATAATTAGTTCTCTGGGACCTGTTCTTCTTTTTTTTAAATGTATTTGGTTGTTACAGGCTCTCACTACACAGCCCTGACTCATAGCAATCCTCCTGCTTTCAGCCTCCCCAGTGCTGGGAATACAGGAGTGCACCACTACTCCTGGACTCTGGTCAGATCAGCCCACCCTAGCATGGTGCCAGGATCAACCAATGGTCCCTGCACGTGCCTAAGCAGGTGCTTCAGTCTCCTGAGCTATCTTGCCAGACCCTGGAACCTGTTCTTGCCCCAAGAGTTGCAATGTGGAGTTCAAGCATCTTTGAAGACTTTATACTTCATGCCTGTCATCTGGCACATTAGGGCTACTATATTCCTAAAGCAAGTAGTGAATAAAAACAAAAATGCAGTGAAGAAAAAGACAAATGGCTTAAGTAAAGGTAAAATAGAGACACACCAGCAGCACGACTGTGGGTAGACTGCCTGACTTGGACTCTTGCATCTACCATCAATTGGCCACTCTGTATATTACAAAATGGAAATAATAACAATACCTGTTTCATAGATTGCCATTTCACCCATTCATTTGTTTTTTATTGCCATAAAATTTTAACACCTATTACTGTCTAGGTCAAAGAGATTCAGAAATACCCATAGTAATAGGAGTCCATGTTGTCAGGGAGCCTGTGTCCCACTGCCATTTACTGTGGGACTTAAATAAGGCAATTCACCCAAACTGCACACTATTTCATGGTGCTTTAGAAATAGCAACTACTTTAGAGCCATTAATTATTATTATACCATAAAATCAAGTCTAAGTAAAGGTTTCAACTGTATAAGACAAAAATCATAAATAAAAGCATACCCTACTATAACAAAAAAGAGAAAATTTAGGGAAGTCTTGGGAGAGGAGTTATTTGTTAAAAACTGCTCATGACTCTGACCCTACCTTGGCTGTGAGTGCTGCTGTGCCTTGACCTGGTTGTATGATGTGGCCTTACGCTCCCAGGAGCAGAACACTCTGTTAGAGCTTGCTCCTAGCTGCCTTCTCTGTACCCTTGCGCAGTGTCCAGCCTGGGTCAGCACCTTTTTAATTCCAAGAGGCCCACTGGGCATGACCTGCAGCTCCAGCCCTTTGGCTGTGGTCAGTCTTAGCTCCTGCAGAAGTGTCTTTTTTCACCCACTTACAAAAGAAACTTTGATCTGAACTTTAGATCGTAAGAACAGAAAAGGGTAGATCTGAGGTTTGTAGCATTAAAAACACTGTTCTTTTTAAGTTACATTATCCTCCTCCTCCTGCTCCTCCTCCTCCTCCTCCTCCTCCTCCTCTATCATCATCATCACATTCATCTGCAGTCATATCCATTCATTGGTTTTAATAGCACCCTCATAAGGAGGCAAGTTTCACAAAGTGCTGCTTAGGGGAAATTTATTTCTGATGTGATTTGGTCTTAATATCTTCTGGTACAGCATGTAAACAGCATGTTTTCAGCTCTTTTCATCCCTATAGCACCACTGGGAGCAGGTTAGGTTTTTACTTTTCTTTCGTAAAGATTTTTCAACTTGCTCCCCAATGCTACAGGTAACTAGATAATCCTTCAGGGACAGGCAGTCCAAAAGAAGGGCAAGCCTTAGAATTATTTATTCCACACTGTCCATCACTGATGAGCACACACCTAAAAACTGGGATAAAAGCTGATTTGTAGTCTCTCTTTAGAATGTTATCCCAGTAGTTTGGCACTTTGCTTTTGTCTTCAAAATCTACTGAATTCCTTCTTGCTTCTGCTACCTCAAATTCCCACAGACTGTGGGAGTGAGTTCAGGTTTCAAATGATGTTGGACAAGGAAAACTTTATGATAATGATTTTCCTTTCCCTCCTTCTGATCTTTCTCTATTTCTTTCTCTATTTTGCTTTTCAGAAACATATATTATGATTTCAAAATAATATTCTTTATTGCATCTGTTATTATATTCATGCAGAACTTGGACCCAAACATAGGTTTATGTGCCCTTTTCCAGGATACCCAAGGGCATTTGGTGAGTTTTGAATCTAGTTTTCTGTTTTATAAAAATCAAATTTTACTCCAGTCTCTAGTGTACAATTAGGCTAAATTAGATCATTGACTTTTTTTGTTTGTTTGTTTGTCTTGTTTGTTTTTGTATCAGGGATCAAACTCAGGCCTTTGTACTTACCAGGCAGGTATGTAAGCCACTGAGCTATCTCCCCAGCTCTTAATGTCTGTTTTAGACAGCATTATTAGAGAAAACCTATGGTTCGGATTTGATTATGTAGGGTGGAACTGAGAAATTACCATTATAAAGGTTCTCAAGCTCTTTTAGCTAAAACAAAACAATGAAGTAAACTCATCTCACAAGTTATGCAAACAAGTGACAGTGCTAAGGAGTCTATTATATTGGACTAATCTATCAATTATGAGACTCCAAGAAAGGAACTTTCCCATATTCAAAATGTTTGACAGACTGACATCAGAGACTGTTCCAGATGAAACTATATCATAACTAAGAAATCTAGTGGGGTAAATGACCATTACGTATTAAAGATCAGACTGCCAAAATTTGGACCATAATGTTATGTTTCAGTGAAAAGCCTCTCATAAATGGTGAATCTGCTTTTGGAATAGGGGCTTCTGGAGAGCAATGGCTAAGTTATATGGCCTATCTTCCAACTGACATTTGTTAGACAGCTAATCTTAAGGAGATGATAAAGAAATGAAAAGACGCTTCAGGTTCACATCAGTGATAGAGTGCCAGGTAGTTTTCTTGGATGCAGGTGGCTTGTTTTGAGGTGAATAGACAGTGGAGATGGAATCCTTCCTGTATACCTGGGGAAACTATTAAAGAGAGAATCAGGCATGGAAGAAGGAGCTTCCACAAAGATGACCAAGCAGATGGTTCAAGAGAAGCAGTATCTCTATCCTGGCCTGACAATGGTTGTAGGAACAATGCCGTTCTGAACATGGCCAGCAAGAACTCATTTCAGATCACCTAGATATATCCTTGAAATAAGGAGAAATCCTGGACTGATCCATTTTTTGGTTTTTACCCAAAAGACAGATATCTTGTAAAATATTTGGCTGATTTTCACAGAGGAGTTAATTAGTCATGGTTCTATGTGTAGCAGACAAGGAGGACCAGGAAACATGGTAGGTTCCATTGTATCTCCCATCATGCCTTTCTCATGACACCTTTGTGCCCAAGGGGAAGCATTCTGATTTGCTAATGGTAATGAATTTCAAATCTCCTTAGACCGTAATAACTACAACATGTTCAGTAAACACATTTGGTAGAAAATCTAGCTAAATATTTGCAGAAAACATATAATTAAATGTTAGTTCCTTGTCATATTTAAAAATAAAGTATTAACAGATAAGTAGCTGTTATGGTTTGAGTCTAGTCCCTCCAAAGCCTCATGCAGTCATGAGGAGGCAACTTCTAGAGTTTGAGATGAACTCATGATCCACTGAGATTATGAGTCTCAATACTGCTGGGATTTATGGGTGTGAGTACTATTCCCAGCCTGGGGTGGATTGTCTGAATAAAATTTAAGAGAGACAGACTTCCGCCCTGTAGTCATTGTTGCTGCTACTCCTCCATCTTGCTCTTGCTACTTTTACTGCCTTCCACTGCCATGAACTACTGCCCTCTTCCATGTGCCACTCTGCCTTGGAGCCAGCCACGTATGGACTGAAATCTCCAGTAACTGACAGCTAAATAAACTTTCCCTTCCTTCATTTTGAGTGTTGGGTATTTGTCCCAACAATAAGAGAAGAACAAATGAGATATTAGCATTTGTCTTTTTGGTTTTGTTTAGCTGAGATACTTGTTTTTAGGATACATCCATCCCTCTCCATCAATCTGAACACGTCACCTTGTGCTGACTGAAGCATGTGCGTGATGAGAGCTTGTTTCACTGGTCACCACAGTTACTGCTTCTTGGTCACGAACGTACTGCCATTTTGTAAATTGGAAAAGTCCAATTTACAAAAATTGTCTTTTCCGCCATCTTTTTGATCTTTGCGTGTGTTAGCAAAACAATTATTGTGTCTTTCTAGGCTGTAAACTATGGAAAAGCAAACAGAGGAAGAAATCTCAGAAAAAAATAATTGAAGGTGGAGGAAAAACAGCAAATGGCTTTTCGTCAGTGTTGCCTTTAGGTAAGCTCTACCAGAGGGAGGATTTTATGCTTTTTCTATACTGAAACAACCTGAAAAGTTATAGAAAGGTGATTCTCAAGTGACATAATTCAAAGACATCGAGGTGTATCTGAATGTACTCCTACTTCCTCACAAAGCAAGCTGTTACTGTTGTTATTCAGAAGGGTGATAGATTTCTATGGATCTGCCTGTCTCTGTGTCATCAGAGTAACTTAGGCGCGAGTGGTGGTTACAGGCTAGGACAAGCTATGACAAGCTACAGCATCCATCCTGGGAGTGATGTATGGTTAGGAAGACCCAGTACAAATTTCCAGTGTGATGTTCAGGCCCTCTGAGAAAATGCCATTTTGTGAAAATGTTTTCTTCTCCTATCAACTATATTGTCATTAAATCAGTTGCAGCTTGGTTAAAGACTAAATTGTGTTCTCTGAACATTCATGTGTTGAAGCCTACTAGTTCAGAATACAACTAGATTCAAAGATAAGGTTGCTAACAGGGGGATTAAAGTGAGGTCATTAGGGCAGGCCTTAATCTAATCTAGCAAGTATCCATGTAAGAAAAGGAGTTTGAACACAGAAGGGACACCAGCCATGTAGGCCCTCAAAGGAACGGCCATGGCCTCACACAGTAAGTGAGAAAATGACACCTATGAGACACAGAGACAAGCCTCAGAAAAAACAAACCAGATGGCACCTTGATTGTGGACTTCTGTTAAGTGCACAGTCTGTGACACTTTGATATGATGTCCCTAGAAAACTGATATAATCCTTTAGGCTTTCAATTGAGAGCTCAGGAAGCAATTTTATTGTAGGCACAGTCATTTGAATTTAGTGCAAATGCTTGAATATAATCATAAACTTGGAGTGATCTGATCCAAACAGACTGGAGGGCACTGGTGCGTGGTAGTGAACTCAGGGATGCCTGATCTGCCTCAGTGAGTGCCACATAGAAAAATGGGCACTATGGTTCTCTCTCAGGCTGCTCAAATTTCCAGGCCATTGCCATTCTCTGATACTACTCACCAGGGTCCCAGAAAGATGAGTCAGACCCCTGGGAGGTCAGAGCAATGCACTGCTTCATTCCTGGGCTATGAAAATTGGCCTTTTCTCTATAGAAATGATCCAAGAATTTCTGTAGAGATGCTTGGACCAAGGATCCTCACATTTCTCTCTGGCTTGGAGCATAGTAAGAGCCAGTCTTAGAGTGGCCCACTCCCAGCTTCTCTTAGTGAAACCAGGAAGTTAGCATTTAACCATAAAACATCTGGACACATGATACAAGGCCACATTATTTGGTCCAGGCTTTAATGAAGGGAATTGCAAGTCAGGGCCTCAAAGTGTGTGGAATGGAGCTGGAGAGCATGACTGGCTTCATTATCAAGAGCCTTGTATATTCACCAGAGAAGCTCCGGTTATGCAATACATTTCATGAAAATATTTCCATGACTTTGCACCAGTCTCACCCTTCCATGTCTACATCTGCTGCTGGAGTTTAGATTAAGTTGAGATAGAGAGCATATTCCTAAAATGACTTAAAGAATATAGAAATCTCCCTATAGTCTCCATAGGACAGGTGGGTTGTCTAGGAAGGAGAAAATGCAACTATAAGGAATCTAACATAAATGGTTGAAATATATTTACTCTAGACTTTGTAATTCTGGAATTAGTATTTTAGGACTAAGTAAATCTGATTGGTTAACTGACTCAAAATATGTTTTCTAATAAAATTTAGATTTTCTTAGGGAATTTGTCAGGCCTTTTTGCAATCCAAGTAATATACTAAAACATAATAACTAGATCTGGTTTATTAGGAGAGATCTACACTTTACATTTGATTGCTGGGTTATTTCTGGAGCCCAGTTTATGAGCAAGCATCTGTTTCTGATAAGTTTAACTGTGAGAAGAAACAGCTTTCTACCTGAGGAGGATTTAGAGCCCCACCTGCACTGTTCACAGAAGAGAACCTAAAGTGGAATGCAGAACTGCAAGCTAGGTCGGAGTTCTGTTCTCAGGACGGCAAAAAGTGGTCAAAAAAGTGTTTGCAGTGTGGTTCAGCTTGCTACACAGATGATTTGTTGTTTTTTAAATGCAACTTTAGGTAATGTTAAAGAAGACCCTTTTCAAAGAAACAATTCCTTAATGAAGGCATGAAATTCCCCAGCCACTAGTCGGAGTCAGTAGGCACAGCCACTTGGTAACCTCTGGATGTGGCGCAGAGGTAGCTTACTACATACCCAGCTTTTGCAGATACGGAAGCTGCTCCAGGCCACCCAAGAAGAAGGGAATCCCTGAAACAGTCAGCATAAGTTGATACCATAAAAGCTCCTGGGGTGGCCATGAGCTGGATATTCTGATGAAGGACTAATGTTGATGCCTCAGAAATCACATCTGCTCTGAGCCACATTTGGGAAAAGTAGACTGTGAGGGAAGCGCTAATTGCTTTGACCTTTTAGAATTCTTGATATGCCACTGAGAGTCAGCCTTCAGGGAGAGGGAGAGTCTTCATTTTGTATTAAGCTATGAGAGAGAGAGAGAGAGAGAGAGAGAGAGAGAGAGAGAGAGAGAGATCGTTTTCATGCGATATCTTCACAGAATTGGAAATCAATAAATCACATAGACTTCTGATCTTCTGATTCCTAGCTATTCTGACTTAACATTACAGAAACAAGTATGTTAATTGTTTAACCTTGGGGTACATAAGATTTTAGACTAGTAGCATTTTATGAAGGGAAGAAACTGTAAAGATAAATTAATTCCATGTGTGCATTAATATATAAGAAAGTCACTTTGATGATGCAAGAGGCAAAAACATCTGTGTACTAGAGTAGATTAGTCTTTTAGGAATACAGATCTAATGGAAGGATTTTAGATAAGACAAGAGCCCACAGAAATAGAAACCAAAGCCCTTAATGCAACCAAAGAAGGAGGAAAAAGCAAATGGAAAAGGAAGGGAAGAGGAGGGGAAGGGAGGGAAGGGAAATGGAGCGGAGGAGGGGGAAAATGAATGCCTACCACAAGTCTATCCATTACCTTTCTTAGAAACAAAAATTCTAATTATTCTTTGGGGATTGTTGCTCACTTCTGCCCCAACCAGACGCTATGGCTTTGTTTTCTGTCTACAAACATTAGTTGTAATTTTCACTTGGGAAACTGTTAACTAATCAAATGTAAGTGTTTGTATGGACACCAGAAATACTACCCTCTGAACTCACTGCTGAGTTGTTGAGAGACACTATGTTAGACTGGACTGATGCCGGGTGTTGAGTATCCCATGAATCCACGCTGAATCTTGCTTTACCATTCATTAGACAACTGACATGGAGCAAGAGGTTTTAAAATTCTTGTGAATTATAACCCTAGTACAAAAGCAAAAAGGTGGTAAATTATCGATCCTAGGTGTCAAGTATACGTATCAATTATATACAAGTCATATAATGTTGTTAAATGTAATTATCAAGTAATAATCTTGTTTAAATTTGCTCATCTCAATGAAGAAATACAAGTAACAAATAAATGTATGAAAAGATGTCCAACATTGGTCATTTGAGAAATGCAAATTAAAACAACACCGAGATTCCATCTCACTTCAGAAAGAATGGCTATCATCAAGAAGTCAGCCAATAACAAATGATGGAGAGTCTGTGGGGAGAAAGGAATCTTACTCTACTCTTGGTGGGAGTGTAGACTGGTGTAACCACTGTAGAAATCAGTGTGGAGATTCTTCAAAAAACTAGGATTAGAGGTCCCATTCAACCCAGCTAATTTCCTTCCTGGGTGTTTTCCAGGAAGAACTGAAAATATACCACAGTGCAACATGTGCACCCATGTTTATAGCAGCACAATTTGTTATAGCTACATCTTGAAAACAATCCAAATGTTCATCAGTTGAGGAATGGATAAAAAGATGTGGTATTGTGTTTCTAATGTAAGAACCTGAAAGATTCAATAATATGAAAGGGAGCTAGGGATATAGCTCAGTGGCGCAAGCACTTACTTGGAAAGCATAAGGTACTGAGTTTAATTCCCAGTACCAAAAATAAATAAGTAAATAAATAAAAATAAAAAATAATCCAAAGGATACAATAAATACTATGAAAGAGAAAGAAGCTACTCAAAGGGAAGGAATAACTAATGAGGAAAAGGAAAAAGAAAGAAAGGAAAAAAAGGAAGGAAGGAAAGAAGGAAAAATATGTATATATATACACAGGATATCTTGGATAACTGTACTGCTGACTTCTGCCGGTCTATTGAAAGAAGCAGTTCATGCTTAATTTCTTTCTCTCCTTTTATTTTTATTTTTTTATTTTTTATTTTTTATTTTTTTGGTGGAACCAGGGATTGAACTCAGGCCCTTACGCTTGCCAGGGAAGCGCTTATTCCACTGAACCATCTCCCCGGCCCCCCTCCTTTTATTTTTTAAAATAATTTTTTGACTGATTCTGCATACTTCTGTCTGGTAATCCAAACAAATAATTTGAAGACAACAATATGCAATATGACAAACCAATGTTGAATTCCTATCACTTTGTTTAGTGAAATTCTGTATCATATCTAGTGCCTTTTAAAAGCTATTTTTAAAATTCTCCTTTAAAAAATAAAATAAAATAAATGTGCTCCCTATCCCAATGACTTTTTCTCTTTCCCACTGTAAAATACCACAAACTTAAGGCACATGTACATCCCGAATGCATGCAGCTCTGATCATATTTGAACACTATCACAAATTTAGTTCCATCATATCACACATTATAAGACACCATCTAAGATGCTTCGCTTGTTCTGTCTGAACGTGAGAAGAATATCACAAAGCAGAAAGCTGCAGAGAAGGTCCATGTTTGCTACAGTCTAATGTCTGGTCTCTTTATTGTAGCTGTTGGCAACATTGAGGCAGTCTTTACATAATTAATTAGAACTACACTGAGAGTATAGTCGTTTAACCTGATGTAAAAGGCAAGTGGCAATTTCAATCACAAGTACTATGAGCTGCTCAATGAGAATAGAATGCTTCCCTTTGCTCAAGCAGTACATGAGAGTGAGAGAGAATTTGAGAAAATGGGGCTCATTATTTTATTTTTGGCTTTTGTCTATAATTCAAAATTCAAATATAAAGTGACCGGGGACATGGCTCAATAGAATAAGTGCTTCCCTGGCAAGCACAAGGGTCTGAGTTCAATCCCCGGTTCAAAAAAAAAAAAAATTCAAATATAAGCTATAAAATATTTAGGACCCATTTAAACCTTTCTCTCTCTTTTTTGTTTTTGGATGTCGTTCTTTTTTGTTTTTTCTGATCTTAGGTGTGTTACAATTCAAATCACATGAACAGTTAGCAAGTAAATGCTCATTATATACAAGGCATTTCAGGAATTACGAAGTGTTTCACAGTATGGTTTCTGTATTAAAAGGACCTTGCTGGGGAAGATATCACATCCATCTGAAAATTTCATGATATAGGACTTATTCATGGTCTCAAATCATAACAGTGATGTCATATAACATGGACATGCCCATTAATTGCTAAATGAGTGCCATTCATTTTTAACTGCTATATGAATTTGGAGAAGAATAAGTTAGTTCCCAGTTAGATTAGTGGCAAGGGACAGCAAAACTAGAGA
>NDGN011532580.1:1496-19429 GCA_002564285.1 Tympanoctomys barrerae
TGGAACCGGGGATTGAACTCAGGCCCTTGCGCTTGCCAGGGAAACGCTTATTCCACTGAGCCAACCTCCAGCTCCAAGAGAGATTTTCTTTTTTTTTTTTTTGAATCAAGGTGTGTTATATACACCTGCCAATCCCCATGAGGAATGCAATCAGTATGAAGTGGAAGTATCTATTGCACACACGTATTAACATCCAAAAACAAAAACAACAGAGAAAGAGCAGTCAAACTAGTTTTGTTTTCTGATTGCAGTTTGTTAGTAGGGAGAAATATAGGCTCCATTGACCATAGTAGCATAAATTAATGTACAAAAACTTCAGGGTACAAAATCAATTCACAAAAGAATTTCTTAACAGTAAGGAAAAAAATGTCTGAAAAGAAAGTAATAAAGCATGCATATTCATAGTAGATATTTCCTGCTGGTGGTTTAGACATACTAGTATTAAAATGCCCATAGTACCCAAAGTGATTTGAGGATTCAAGCCTATTCTGGTCAAAATTAACAGCATGATACTTAATAGAAGTGAAAACGGAAATTCCTAAAACTTACATTGAAACAAAATAGCCCTAAATGCTAAAATAATTTTCAGGGGGAAAAATACAAAGTAGGAGGCATAATACTGAGGGTAAAATCTACTGATCTACAGACACTCGATCAACATGGTACATGCATAAAAATAGTTACATTACCTAGTTTTTTGGGACAGAGAAGCCAGATGTGTACCCTGGAAGTTATTCAGAATTTTCTTTGACAAAGGTGGCAAAAGTGCAAAAGGTAGAAATGACATTTTTTCTTCAGTAAATGATTCAAACAAAACAGGATTCTGCAATTAGATGAGTAATATGGGATTTTTGAATACATTGAAATATAAAATACTCAAAACATTTTAGAAACTAAACCATAGAACCTGAAACCATGGAAAGACTGAAAGAGAAGACGGAGGAACATTTCTCTGCTCTTGGCCTGGATGACTCTTTAATATAATGGATATGATATCGGAAGCACAGACAACAAATGCAAAAATAAACAGGATGAGAATAAGTATGAAGTTTCTTCACAGAACATGTAACAATTGATAAAGTGGACAGATATGCCATAAAATGGGGAAAATATTTGCCATCCTTACCAATGGTAAGGGTCTAACATCTAAATTATATAAGGTGCTCAAAGAACTCACAGTCAAGAAAATGAATAATCAAATAAAAATCAGAATATATAGAAATCATCAATAGATCAGTAATCACTAAGAGAACGTGAATTACGGCCACATTGAGGGGTATCACCTCCTACTGTTAGAATGGTTATTATCAAGATGAGAAAAGGTAACTAGAATCGGCAAGGCCATACAAAAGGGAAACCTTGCAAGTGAGAATGTAAATTGGTACATTAGTTATGCAAATCCCTAAGAATATTAAAACTAGAACTGTCATATAATCCAAAGATCATCTTGTTATGCATACATCAAAAGGAAATGAAATTATTGTGCTGAAGGGATATTTATTGCAATATTATTCACAATAACCAAAAGATAGAATGAAGCTTAAAATTCACCAAGGAACAAATGGAAAAAATACAGTATCTGTACACAATGAAGCACGATTTGGTCATTTTCAAAAATCCTAATTTTAAATATATTAAAATATAATATATTAAATATATTATAAAGTCATTTTAAATATATTAGGGAAAAACAAACACCAATGATCTCATTTGAGTGTGCATTGTAAAATCGATTAAATTCACTGACCAAAAGATTAGAAGGATGGCTACTAGCTTTCCAGTAGCTGAGATAAGAAAGAAAGAGACAGTTTCCAATACATACAAAAGGAACAGAGAAATAAACATTAGTAATCTGTTGCAGAGACTCATGATGATAATAAGCAATAATGCACTCTGTTTCAAAATTTCTAAACTATAATTTTTAATTAATTTCACTGTAGAATGGTAATATGTAGAATGCTATATTTTACTTACCCTGATTTAACTGTTTTACATTATAAACATGTAGCAGACATCATCACATACTTCATAAATACATAAAATGATTATCAGTATGCCAAAAAATGTTTGGTCAATTTTGTTTTAGAAGGTACAGAATTATGAATAGGATTTTAGTGAAAAACTATTCTGTATGATATTGCAATAGTTGATTGATATTCCCTGTTTTTCAAAACTCATAGAATTATAAAACAAAAACACAGAATATTAATCTCCTGACTTTAGTTCTTAATAATATGTCCGTGTTGATTAATTAATTATAAATGTTCCACATTAATGCAGTGTGTTTGTTATATAGAAAACTTGGAGTAAAGAGCTGTGGCCACTGGGGGTACTCTGTACTCTCTGCTTAATTATTTTGCATATTGATAGAGGTTCAAAATGGATATTACAGAATGAAAATGCTGTGTGCAGACTGAGGGTGGAAGAAAGGAGAGAGAAAGACAGAAACAGAGACAAAGAGACTGACACAGAGATTGGTTCCTGGAGGCCGCAGCTGTTAAAACCATCTGAATAGGACACCTGATAGAAGAAAAAGGAGAATATTTCACACATCAGACTCCATTTTGCCCTACGGGGACACTGGTAGCAACTGATATTTGACTGCAAATGTATGAGACATTCCAAGAGAAAATTGTTCAGCTTTGAGCAACCATTTAAAACTGTACCTTGTGTGACAATTTGTTACATGGCAGTAGACACACAGGACAATCTGTGAAAGTATGCCTCAGGTTAGGAGGCTGTAATTAATAGTAGGATCTGTCAGAGACAATGAAAGCAAAAGCAAGATATAGCCAGAAGTTGAGTTGCAAATGTGAAACTGCTGAGAAAAACAGTTCAAGATGCAACTTTAAACAATTCCAATCCCTTAAAGATTTTCCTTAAAAGACAATCATTTTATTACCTAATGTAGTGAGCAATTCAAAATTATATGAATTGAGTATTTGAAATGTATAATATTCATAGAAAAATGAAGCTGTGTAATTTAAAAGTTATATAATATAAATACTCAAATTACTATTGGATTTGGTACCCAATAGTACTAGTATTTTTTTACTTATATAATATGAAATTCATGTTTAAGGATAAAATCATAAATGTGTGTGGCTTATAATTTCTAATAATCATTTTTAAAATGTAATTAGAAATAATGAACTCTTCTTTATAAAAACAATATATTCATGAATAAGATATGCAAATACTAGCAGTAAAATTTAGTTATATATTTTTGATGTTTTCAAAAGTCAGTTTAAAAATAAAATATAATTTTAAAGACATTGTAATAAAACACTGAAATCACATTAAAATATTAGTGAAAATATATTTGCTAAGGTCAAACACTTTCTAATGTAGAATGTTAAAACTATTATGCATTCATATTGACAGATTTCAGAATATTTTATTTGAACTCTGGAAAATATATTTAGAATTTTGACATGCATATTCATATATCTTTTAATAATCTACTAATTTAGGCATTCAACACCCTTTTCCAGGGCTAACTCAGTCCTATTATATTAGATCATGTGATGGCAACATGTCAAATTTTATTCTCACATTCTTCATTAAAGAACAAGTTACAGCTGCTAAAGATGCATTAATAATTTCTCAAGTAGGAGTTTAAAATCATGCATGCAAAATCTATCTCAATATGTTTCTGCATGTTGACTTTAAAACTACTTGGCATAATTTTTGCTATCAGCATTTATTGAATTACATGCATATAAAAATGCCTACCTACAGCAGTGAGGTTTTCAAAAAAAATGAAACTTGCCTGATTGAAACATCATGTCTCATTTTATTATTCAAATAAACATATCATTATAAAATTTGTGTCTCAATTGAATTTTATACACCATCGTACTACAATTGGAAAATTACTTAATAAATTGCTAAATTGGACATAGTAATCTTCTTAACTATTTACATCAAATTCAAATGTTACAAAGACATCTTGATCTATGTATGGCTTATAGTTCACAGAGAATTGTCTTATTGATTTGAAATAATTTTTATTCAAATTTAATCCTTATAATAAAGTCATTCTGATATAATAACATACCATCTTTTCCAGCCTTAACATTTGCTGATAGTTTTTCCAGATAAAATGTAGAATTATTCAACTTTCCTTATGTAATCATTCAGATTAACCATACAACTTCCATAATCATACATAGCATTAGATAGGATTTATATTTGAAGCTTAAATTACAGAAGAAGATTATACAAGTTAATATTCATGCTATTAACAGTAAGTGTGGACCACAGTGTATATGCGATAGTGCTGTGCAACTGATGTTGAAAACATGGATTGACTTTTAAAATACTGAATGCCAGTAGCACACAGCATAGAAAGTTGAATAAACTTAGATGCAAATAACATCATTTAACAAAAATTGTCATTCATGTAAATGCAATTTTCCTACTGGATAGTAAAGGAGGATTCTGTCAGATTCCTTGTTCAGAGACAGAGATAGCTAAATAAATACACATAAGGTGATTTTCCTTTTTAGCTTCTTTCTGATATGTGTGAAAGGAATTACCTACATTTATTTTGTTACATTTCATTTGATTATTTAGTATAATTTAGTTATTTGAAAAGCTGCTGTAACTCTAAGTATATGTAATGAGTCCATTACTCTACTCTTGTTGTAAATTCTCATTAGTTAAGCCAAGTTCAAAGTCTTAAGATCTGATTCGCAAATAGGTATATATTTTACTTAAATAGCAATTTTAAATCTCCTACGTTTGTTGTATTTCATCCTTCCTTTTATTTACAAGTCAGAAAAAGTTAATCTAATTGACTTGGACAGATGAATTATTTTCCTTATATGTCCCTTTCTTATTATAAGTATATAGAAAATGTGCTTTTACATAGACATTTTAACTATGTCTCTTCACAAATCCCTATGTACTTCATGAACAATAATATAAAGTAATCATCCCTTAAGCACTGTAGTACTCTTCTGGCAAGTATATTTTCTTTGGAGGGGCATATTTTCTATATTTATTTTAAGGCTAGATAATAATAGCTACAGTATGAATCTTATAAAATTGTCAAAACAATCCCTGCCTAATAGAATGGCTTGAAAATCAGTGTTTGCTTTCTCACAGTTCCACAGGCTAGATGTCTGTGATCATTTGTGGACGTGAAGGCCCGGGCTAATACAGCATAAAGTTCAGGTCATGCGATTCTACTCATTGTGACCATTTTTGGGAAACAGCTTTCTTTCCTTTTTCCACTTTCTGGCAGTGTAGTTCCCCAGTCAATACACTGATTCCCCAATTTCATCCCAAACTGGTGAAATAGTTTCCTAATTAATATCAGGGCTCATCTCTGGCAACAACACTTGTTTTGGTGAAAGAAGACTCTTGGGAACAATACACACAAGCCGTGGGTTTAATGACCACATTGTTTATTAATAGAACATACTATCTGCCTGGGGATTTAGCTCAGTGGCACAGCACCTGCGTGGTAAGTATCAGGCTCTGAGTTTGATTTCTGGTACCGCCAAAAAAACTTAATTAAATTAAATTAAGGAATACACCATCTAAATATGTAAAAAAAAATAAAGCTATTCTGTACTAAATGAAAACAAAAGGCATCCTATGAGAAAGGAGGTCAAATGACAGTTCAAAGAAAGCATCTGTTTCACTTGTGCTGACAGCATGGGTGACGGCTTGGGGAACAGGACAAAAATCACCTCACGAATTCTGCATCTGAAAGCTATGGTCTCCCTGCAAATGTCTGCCAAATCCTTTAGCTGACCTTTGAGGAGAACGCCAGGACAGACCACAGTTACAGCTCAACAGCAGACCTCTTCATCTATGAATTTTCAGCCTTCTTTCCAGCAGCCAGCTCTCCTCGGCACAGTTTGGGCTGCTGCAGCTAAGGTTTACCATTCACCTTTGTTCTGTACATTTGCCTGTGTGTCTAGGAGTCTCCAAACATTTCTCTCCTCATAAAGTCACCAGTAATTTAATTTAGAGTTGACTCCAGTCTGATATGACCTCATGTCAATGTAATTACCTCTGCAAAAACCATCTCCATGTTAGGTTACATACAGGAATACCAGGGATTAAAATACCAAATGCTGAAAGCGATGTGAATATGAGAATTCATGTGAAAATTAGATATAATCCATAATTTAAAATCATGTTTAACACTGAAGGGGGCCTGGGAGATGGCTCAAGGGCCCTAGGAGATGGCTCAGTAGAGTAAGCGCTTCCCTGGCAAGTGCAAGTGTCTGAGTTCAATCCCCAGTTCCGCCAAAATAAATAAATAAATAAATAAATAAATAAATAAATAAATAAATATAAAAAGACAGAAATGTTAAATTTTCCATATCATGTCAGTTTCTCATATAAAACTGTACTAACAATTGTTGTTAAAAATAATGTAATTAAAACAGTATCATTAAAACTGTTATGTCAATGTTCTTTTTAAAAAAGCAAAAGAAATTACTAAGAAGCTCAATGCTAGTTATGTCCTATTTCTGAGATTCATACTAGATTTTATAAAAAGCCACCATGGAAATTTAGTGATTATAAAAGGCCATAAGTTTATGATTATTGAAAAATTAGACGGAGCAACACCATGGCATATTTTTGTTGTCACAGTTTATCCCACATGAAAGCTGTTGCCAGTAACCTAAACGGAAAATTAAAGAATAGTTAGTACATCAAATCAAGATATTTTACACAGAAAAGTTTTTGAACAAAGAGAGATTGCCTCCTCCTTCAGCATGTTGTGGCAAATTGTGTTCTTTATCAAATGAACCTGAAACACGATTTAACCTTATTCACAGTTGCATAATAAGAAATGTTTTCTTTTTTCCCAGAGAGCTTGAAAGTTATTTTAAAGTAAAATTATACATAAGTGGAACAGTTTCACTGTCGAATTTCAATTTGATGAAGAAAAAGACACAAGTTTTATTTTTTGACATCAGCAAAATGTAGAACAGCATAAGACAATGCTTCAAAAACACAATGCTTTCATTCTGAAATGATTAAATGTGGTAAAGCAAATTACAGGAATGTTTCAGAAAAATAAAATATTTTGTTTTTATTCTATTGTTTTTAACAGAATGATAACTTTTTCTTAACTGTATCTACCCCAGTTGTTGCACCAGGACATTATATCTGGGCTAACCTTTTACTGCTTTCTCCATTTCAAATATAAATCTATTTCAATTGACAATGCACTTAGACATACCAAACGAGGAAATTCTCCATATGCCTACATCTGTAAAATATTACTATGGCTAGAATTACATTGTATATAGATAACAATTCTCTTCAAATTAAAATATTTTATTTTGAAAGAAATGTGAAACAAGGAAAATTTTCTCAGCTGCTTTGTGGAATGTCTACTGCTTACTTCAGGGGAATTATTCAACATTGCCAAGGGAAAATCCATATTTTCTTTTAGGAAAAAACACAGTTCTTTCTACCTCACATCCCAGTTCCCACTACCATGGGTAGAAAATGGCTTTATGTTATGCAAGCTTACACAATCACGATCAGTAATCAACTCT
The DNA here is from genome assembly GCA_002564285.1 of Tympanoctomys barrerae. Classification (NCBI taxonomy): domain Eukaryota; kingdom Metazoa; phylum Chordata; class Mammalia; order Rodentia; family Octodontidae; genus Tympanoctomys; species Tympanoctomys barrerae. Next base: position 9,032 of record NDGN011532580.1, read on the forward strand.
ACAAAAAAATAGGCAACAGGCTGGGCAGATAGCTCAGTAGAATAAGCACTTGCCTGGTAAGTGCAAGAGCCTGTGTTCAATCCCTGGTTCTACAAGAAAAAAAAAAGAACAGAAAAGAAAAGAAAAAAAAAGAAATAGACAATAAAGACATTAAACCATGACTGCTCTGCACTGTGAACTTCAAAATATGTGGGAAGAACATGGCTGAAAAAGCGAATTAAATACAGAGTGAAAAGGATGATCAAAAGGCAGATTGCTTGTCAATGAAGTGCAGGCAGCATTCACTTACAATTAATTAATACTTACATATAGTAGATCAATCACTAAGTTATTTAAGAATATTTTTAGTATACTTTACTTTTCAACAAGTAACCTTTCTTTAATTGCATGGTAGTAAGAAAAGTTTTTCAGATAAATAAGAAATTGGCAGCTAAATCGGTAGTAGTAGTTTCTTTATTGGGGCAAGAGATGCAGTCATTCCTAAAATATTGTTTAATATGACATGTTTTGGGCTGGGGAGATAGCTCAGTAGAATAAGTGATTGCCTGGCAAGCGCAGAGTCCTGAGTTCAATCCCCAGTACCACAAAGAAAAAAAAAATTATTAACATGACATGTTTCAAGTGACAACCAATAAAAGCAATTTTTAAATAACTATGTTGTAATTAGTTTCAAAAGTAACTAATTCTTTTAAAACTAAATCAATGATAAATCAATGTCTTTATGTATATTATAAGCATTATTTTGATCAATTGATATGTTTTAATACTATTAAAAGGAGAAATAAAGTATAATTTATATATAAATTAATACTGTATTTATTTTGCTTTAGACATACATGCTTCATATTTTAACTACTAAAATTGTAGAATATGTATTTTTTTAAACTGGATAATTTAATTACATTTCAGTTTACTTCCTTAGTCAATATATAAAACAGTGCCATGCCAACCTTGCCCCCAGGGCTTGCTGAGACAGTGATTGAGACTGGGCATGGTAGCATGTGCCTATAATCCCAGCTCTCAGGAAGATGAACACAAAATAATCACTATGAGTACAATCTATATGGTGAGACCCTGTGCATCCTGTACAAAATACAAAAAGACTTATTAAACATATATATATATGTATATATATATATACACATATAAAATCATTTATTGCTGATTTTGGAATAAAGGGAAATCAATATTTTGTCCTTCTTTTCCTCATCATTTTTGTACTCTGTGAATCTGTATTACCTATCCCAATACAAATTCAGAGCACATGAAGGCACATGGGTATTTCTCATATAACCAGTCTTCCAGGAAAGAGAAAGGGCAGCCAAATTTAAGAACTGGTATGGCAAATTAAATTTAAAAATATCTGACATAATCTTTCTACTTCTTGTGCCATGGATTCTTCATTTAATTTATATCAATATAGTATATATCTGTGGTCACAGAAACCCCTCAGAATAAATCTACTTATTGAAAAGTGCATAACAGTAAAGTCTTACTTAAATTTAAGAACTGCCATATTAGTCATCAGGGATTCTTCAAGCAGTGTTCCGAAAATTGGTATTGGTGAAGATGCTCAATCAATAATACAAAACATAGACGTGATCCCCTCTGTCATGTCACAGTCATGTGCTGACAACCCTTGCTGACTTCTCTCACCACTTCTTTCATATTATTTCACCTTGACCTAAAATTTTGCTATTGGAGTTATAAACCATCCATCTATATCAACAGAAACTGATGATATAGTAATGTTGTCTTTATTGTGATGTTTCAGTTTGCACTGAACTCTAAAAAGTAATAGCACTGTCAAGAAAATGTGTGTTTCCAAACATAGTCCTAGCTGCTCTTACGTTATATAGAGTAAACAATACTGGCAAGCGAGGTTAAGTTTGTCATCTCACATGCAACAGTGACTTCTTTGTTTGCTGATAACTCAGTTTATGAGCAGTACACTCATTGAGTAGTCTTAATTTCAAGTTCTTCAAAAATATAAAAATTTTCTTTGATGGAAGCCTGTCCTGAGGTACCCAAATTAACTGAGTTGAACACATTGGTATGTGATGTAAAAAAAAAATCTATAGGTTATTAGCTTGGTAATAAGTAACCCATTTTGTAATCCATGAAGGATTATAAAAAGAAACTCCATAGTCAATGAAGCCCAGTTTGAGATTATCAAAAGTTATTAACAACAGTACTTACTACCATGAAAATAGTCATGTATCAAGAGTTCAGAACTATTTTTATTGGTGGATTGGAAATGTTGTCCTACTAAGAGCCCGATTGGTTTAGTTAATTGAAAGACGCTGTCAGCACAGCCATGTTATGGCCTAGCCTAAAGGCAGAGGCTTGCAGTGGCTACCTTGCCCACGAAGGCTCTAGGTCCTAATCAAATGGGAATGGCAGGATTCTGTAAGCTCACATAAAGCACCCTAAAACTAACATCGAAATGCATGTGTGTACAAATCACTCCGTATTTTCCTCACACATGATGTGAATTGTTAAATAGTTTTATAAAGTGTTTATGAATAGATATTCTTTTTTAACGCATTTGATACAGAGTCTCACTACACAACTTGGACTCATGGTGACTTTCCTATAAATTTTCTTCCAAACTACACATTCCACATTAAATAACTACAGTATCATTAAATTTTCAATTCAAAAATGAGTTTCTGCTTCACAGTATATGTCAGATATATTGTTAGTTTTGTGTGTAGCTGTTATTTTATAATAGTTTTGTGTTTTCTTTCTAATAAATAGACTTATTTATTTTTAATTTAACTTAATTTTTAAATTTTATTTGCAGTATGGGGAATTGAACTCTGGAACTTGTGCTCGCCAAGCAGGCACTTACGCTGTTGAGCTATCTCCCTGGCCCTAACAGATTTATTTTTTATTACATTTACTTTTAGTTTTGCCTCATTTTGTTTTTGTTTTTGCTTTTATTTTGTTAGTATATGTTTATACTACAAAACGATGACAGTCACTGTATGGCTTTGGAGAACGTACAGAACACATACAGTTTCTTAATAGATTTATTAGTAAAGATTTCTTTAACTATAATGTCAACACTGGCTTCTGTTTTGTAAGATTACCAGAGATTTTATAAATACTAAACCATCTAACATTTACATATTTATTCCTGATATTTTTCCAATTCTGTTTTGTTTTCTTCCTAGTTTTACTCTTTCATTCACTTGTGTAAATTTTGCCAGTGCTTTTGCTCAGGAATTTATTCCCCCAATGGTTGCATTAATAATTTGATGTGCAATTTCTCTTGGTTCTTTTCTTGCAATTATTTATACTTCTTTTTCCTATCTATTCTTATTTTCTTACTGCAATAGTTCTGATCTAATTACGTGCATTAAGCTTTCAAAGTCAAATTAAAAATAAAATTTGGAAGGATTGTTTGTTTGTTTGTTTGTTTGCCTGAGACACAGTGTGTCTAAGTCCTGCAGTCTGCTTTAGAAGTTGCTGTGTGCCCAGAGGGGCTTTTACCTTATTCTTCCTATTGCAGTCGCAGCGGTGAGAACCTTGCTCAAAAAAAAAAATTTCCAAGACGTTTCACAATATATAACCCTCAAAATATAGCCCGAAATATTTTCTCTTCCTAAAATTTTTATTTATTTATTTAGTAGAGTCTACAGGGCCTCACTGCATAGGTCGGACTGGGAGTGATCCTCTTGTTTTCAGCCTCTCAAAGCTCTGGGATTACAGATGTGCACCACCACGCCCAGTCTCAAAAATATTCTTTGTAGTTGAGGAAAAGAAAAGTCACTTGGAAAAATATGAGCTCAAGCATAAAGTAGGTGTAGGTACAGTGATACCCCGACGTGTCTGGATCTGTAATATTCGTCACAAAATCTGTGAATTTCTTTTCATCTTGTAGTAATAATGCTCAGCAGAAAAGAAAAATATATATGCATAAATGGATATATAGCTATATCAATTTTGTTCTTAATCCAATGAAGGCATTTGCAATACATATTTTCCCTCTAAATTACTGTTGTTTATATAAAAATGCAATTAAAGCAATTTAAAAAATCAGGTTATATGCTGTATGTCTCATTTGATTCTCCTATCCCATCTTTACAGGTTATTTTGCTTTCTTATGTACTCATTGATATGTAAAGTTGTTAATGGAAATATTTTCAATTTCAATACAATTATAGTTTCAGCTTTTCATGAAGCATATCTAACAAATAAATTTATTTTTAACACATGAGTGAGCACTGATGGTATATTTTACATGTAAAGAGTGTTTTTCTGCCTGAATATATGTATAAACATATAAAAGACATAAAATATTTCTTTTAAATTATGGATGGAAAGTTCTAGACTGTGTAGAACTTAAAAATTAAATATAACTCTTTTATTCATTTCCATATAATCTGTTTTGTAATGGCCTCCTTTCAAACTGTCCTATTCCTGACTTCATTTCCCATTTTTCTTTCCATCTATAATTATCCTGTTATTCTTAATGCAAATGAGTAATCTGATAAGTAATAGAAATAAATGAAAAAGCACATAGTATCTTTAGAAAATATGACTATGGACTTTTTTTATTGGATTTAGTGGATGTTTTTATTATATTAACAATGATTATTACTTTGGAACACATTTTAAATATTTTTAAGCTTTGTATTTTAAAACTCTTTCTAGAACAAAGACATTCACTCTTCCCTTTGCATAAGAAAGTTTTATCAGTAACTATAAATTTATGCCAGATATTTCTATTTTCCAACATAAATAAGTCCCTTCATTTTTTCTGGGTTAATATTTACATTAAAATAATTAGAAATCATTCTTGAGGTACTTAATATCTGGTACCTCACAGTTGTGGGAGTCTAAATACTGCCTTTACTTTGATTAAGTTTTAGAAATGTTCATCTTGATAATAACTTTGTGACTCCTTTTATTAGAGCACTTACTTTAGAAAAATTGAACGGTAATGTTTTTCTGTGCTTTTGAAATATGAATCTGCTGTGATTCTACTATGAGTTGTATAAGTAAGAAATATCTTTTTCAAGGGCATGGAGACCATCCTTTGAAATATAAGCATCAAGAAAGATTGAAACTCAACCCTCTACTATGTATGATACTGCAGAAAGTTAAAGTGAGTAATTCCAACTCCCAAAGGCAGAACATCTAATAACATTGAATAACAGTCCCTTCCCTTGTGTGTGCTCCTGGATTTCACTAGCAAATCACAGGGCTTGAAAACACACCTTCCTTCTGTTTCAGCTGAATTATGTTAAACTTGTCTCCCTAATACAATTGTCTTTATTCCTATTGCCGTGCTCCCAAATAAAGTCTTTCTAGCCTACTTATCTTGGCATTTGCTGTTTTTCTTTGACTACTATATGATATTTTGTTGTAATAATCAAAGTATGAGTACTTTGATAAACCTGGGCTTTGTGAGCTGTAGTTCTCGAAATACAGAACAATATCGATATAAATGGTACAGACTATGTTAATATAGCAATAGGTGTTGAGAACTCATTATAAAGTCAAATCTTTAACTTCAGAAAAGGAAAAATAAGCTTCTACAATAAATTATATCTTATGTTAAATGGATTTATCTCCATTCAAAATCTATATTGAAATTATGAAGCAATCATAAACAATACATAATATAAAAGGTTATGAAACTCATTTTAAGTGAAATGTTTTGACAATGTGCCCCCCCAAAAATACATGGGGAGTCAGATGTGTCAACACCTTTACCTTTAATAAAACAACTGAAAGAAAACTGCCTACAAAAGCAAATTCTTCTCTTTCTTTAAATTGTTTATCATAGGCATTTATTGCTGTGACAAATAGCTGACAGAGCTGCGTAATTATGAGTAAAGATGTTGACAAATTCTGACGCCTTGGATTTCAAAAAATTATACTGAAATTGTTGTGACTATTAAGAATTTATTAGTCAAGAAATATAACAAAAGTCATAAAAATTCATACTAATGGCATGAACAGTTTTAAACACCAAGAAATACCTGTTTTCCTCATTCATTCAATTGCTGAGTAACATAATTTTAAGCTAAGACTTTACGTGCACCCACTATTTAAATAAAATACAGAGATATTGTGGATTAGTTTATATTTTAATCCTTCCATATTTGATTATATTTGTACTATGATTGTACCTGCTTTGTTTAGTCTGTTTGTGTCTTCCTTTAATCATGAGTGCTGAACAGTCAAATCCATTTTTATGTCCACATCAGTTACTTTTTGTATTTGGAGAATTCTGTACTATACATTTTAGATGCAATTCAGTTTGCCACAAATGTATCTTCAGATTGAAAAACACATTTGTATATAACTCAATGTACTTAATGTTTTCTAGATACCATTTGGGGAAAATTAATTATGATACTAGAAATTCAAATTTTTAGTAAGTGTATATTGAAATTACTTTTAAAAATCAACCTTTAGTGGATAAATACACATCCTCTCATGCATAGGCACACATATGAACATGATATTCTATTTCAATGATGTATTATACTTCAATGATAATTCCTAGGATAAAATTTTGTTAAATATATCATTAGGGGTGGGCGAGAAAACTCAGCTGTCTAAGTGCTTGCCTGGCAAGCTCAAGGACTGGAGTTTGATTCCCAATAAAGCTTACCTTGTGGCCCCTAACTGGGTGTGGTGGTGCACACCTGTGATCCCAGACCTGGGGAAGCTGAGCAGGATCACTATATGTCTGAACTGCATAGGGAAACTCTGTATCAAATGAATATGAAATTTTTTTAAACTATGCCATTAAATGTTGGTATAAACTTAGTTATTTGAAGAATATGCTGTCACATATTGTTTTGATAGCTTTATACTCTTTTATTTATATAAATAATACTGTCATGATCTAATTTAGCGAGTTCTTTTTTTCCATAAGGCACAGTATATTTAATAATATTCAAGATTTTAAAAATCTTTTCTTTAGTTATGTATTTGGTACAGGGTCTTATTATGCTGGTCAGATTCCTAGTGATCCTCCTGTCTCAGCTTGCCCAGCTCTAGGATTATAAATTTGTGCTACCTTTCCCAGTTTTGGAGGCAGCGACATGCACCTGGGTTTGAGAGCTGGGACAGCGTACAGTACAACTGATTAACCCAGGTCCCTATGTTTGCCAGACAGGCACTTAAAACTACTGAGTTATCTCCCCAGTCCTATTTAATTCTTCTTATGCTCATAGTTAAACCTATTTTTGATTTAGAAAAATACAAATGGTTTTTCATTATATTCGCATTTATAGCATAATTAGTATTTGAATATTCAAAATAAATAAATCAAAGTCAAATTATACATTTTAATAAATATTCAAAAACTACAAAACCAATGATATTTTCTTGACTGATGACACAATCATAATTTATACTTAGAACCCTAAATTTAATAGAAGAAATATGATGTAAAAGGGGGGGAGAGATTTTCCCACAAAACCTGGAGCCCATATTGCACTGCTCTTAGACAAAATCAAACCAAGTACAAGATATGAACTCAAACAGTTAAACTAATTTGAACCAAAATAAATTTGATTGAAGGTTTGTCGGTAAAAGTTTTGTACGATCTCACTAGACCTTTCTATGCATACTCTATTAATTATCAGATAAAAGTAAGCTCTGAATTACATTTGATTGATCAAAAGATCAATCATTTATTTGGTCTTTAATGAATGTGAAAGTATTGGTACCATTGTAGTGTAATAATTTTTGCATTTCAAGATAATTTTTAACTTAGTAAAGCCCTGAGTGAGATAGGGAGAAATCAATAACATACAATAAAATATAGTGTCTATCATATTCTTATGGCAGCAAAAAAGGGACAATTATATTTAGATGAAATAACTACAACAATATGTTGCTGGATCACATGATAGTACTATTTTGAATATTTCACATAAATTTTCTACTGTATTTTATAAAACCAATGACAATTTAAATGCACATAACTCTTCCAAATTCTTGGCAACACTTTTTTTCTTAGGCTTAGTTTGGCAGTCTATTGGAGCATGGATGATTTTATCTTATTTATTCTTTCTCTGGGTGATATTTAATTTACTGATTTTTTTGTGTGTATGAGGGAAGGATCAATAGGGTTTTCAGGGTCTCAGTACTAAATCAGACTTGTAGTGATTCTCCTGTTTACAGCCTCCCAAGTGCTCGGATTATAGGCATGCATGACCATGGTCAGTCTCATTTGCTGTCTTAGCACACCATAGGGACAGAACAGGCCCAGCAGACCTGGGATGGAACCCCTGGCCCCTAAGCCTGATTGCAGGTGCTTTAATCTGCTGAGCTATTTAGCCAGCCCCCTACTGATTTTTTTCATTGAAATTGAAATATGTACATATGTCATTTTTTCTAGGTGCATATATATTTATATTTTTTACATTATATACTATCCTTTTGAAGTCCTTTCTACGAAATCATTGACAATCCTAAAATTGTAAAACTTTCTTCTAAGTTGTCCTCTAAAAATTTGACAATTTTTAGTAAATACTTATTGGATCTCTCAGTTGTTTGAATTGATGCATTTCCATAGAGTGAAAGATTCATTGTGTAAAGTTCACAAATACGTTATTCGTCTTGGGATATCCACCTTCCCAAACACTCTTTTTGAATTCTCTACTGCTTTGTCATTGAGTATGTAGTTGTGGGACAATTTTCAGAACTCACTTGCCATATACATAAGAGTATATTACTGTGGTCTCTATTCTGTTCTATTATTCCATAGATCTAACTTTCTCCAGGACCACTCCAACAATTTATCTCTTCTGTCTCTATTCAAATTTGGGGGGCTGAATTTCTTTTAGTTCTTTGTGTAATTTAGATAGAAGTCCTTTGTCTGACTAATTGCTGGTTACCATTTTTTCCCAATTTGTGAGTTTTCTTTTTACTCTCTTGGTACTGGCTTTGGACATCAGAAACTTCTCAATAAGATCAGATCCCAGGTGTTCATGCTTTGGAATATTTCCAATTCAGTTTGGCTTTGGGCCATGAACTGTCTGCCTACTCCTACGTCTTCAAGATTTCCACCTAATTTCTCTTCCAGATTTAGTTTTTCTGTTTTAATGTTTAGATCTTTAATCCATTTTAACTTTAGTGCATGGTGATAAACTCAAGTCTAGTTTCGTTTTTGTCATCGCAAGACCTAGTCTTTTGCAGCATAATTTGTTAAAGAGGCTGTCTTTCTTGCAGTGAACATATTTGGACCCTTTCTCAATAAGATGGCAGAGTGTGCTTGTATTTCTATTTGCATCTTCTAATCTGCCCAATTGATGCTTGAGTCTGATGTTTTGCCAGTACTATGCTTATTTTATCACAGTAGTTTATAGTATAATTTCAAGTCAGGGATTGTAATGTTTCATTTCTTACCATTTTTGTTGGAGTGACTTTGCTCTTCGTGTATTTTCTGGATCAAATTAAATTTTAAGAATGTTTACTCCAGATCTTGAGTTATATTGATGGTATTTTGATAGTGATTGCATTTAACCTGCGTAACAATCTTCAAGACAGCCACTTTCACAAGGTTGTTTCTTTCTATCCAGGATCAAGGAATATCTTTCCGTTTTCTGAAATCCTCTTCAATCTTTTTTTTTAGAGTATTGTAATTCTGATAAATATATGTTTTGATTCCTTATGAAATTCATTCCTAAATATATCATTTTTTATACTATTGTGAAGGGTATTGTTTCTTTTATTTCTCTGTCAGTGAGTTTGTTATCTGTATCAAGGAATGCCTTTGATGTTTGGTTGTTAACTGTGTATACTGCTACGCTACTGAATTTGTTTATTAATTCTAGAAGCTTCGTGGAGCATTTTGGGTCTTCTAAGTGGAAGAACTTAGTTCAGCATGTCATTTGCAAATAATGGTAGTTCAACTTCTTTAACTATTCTTATTCTTTTTTATTGCTCTTTTTTGTGTTATGGTTCTAGCTAGTGACTCCAGAACAATATTGAGTAGGAGTTGTAATAGAGTACATCCTTGTCTTGTACCTGATTTGGGAGTAAAATCTTCCATTTTTTCTACACTTAGAATTATATTGGCTGTTGGCTTGTTACAGATGGCTCTTATCAGGCTGAGCTATATGTCATCTGTTCTGATTTTCTGAAGGGCTTTGATCATGAATGAGTGTTGTACTTTGTTAAAAGCCTTTTTTACATCAATTGAGTTGATCATGTGGTTTTTGGTTTTGGTTCTATTGATAGAGTGCATTACATTTATAAATTCTCATTTGTTGAGCCGTCCTTGCAACCCTAGGAGGAATTGTATCTGGTCATGGTGTATAATCTTCTTGAGGATTTGCTATATTCTATTCTAGAATTCTATTTGTATTAGGATTTTATTGAGGATTTTTGCTTTTATGCTCATCAGTGAGATTTGCATAT